>JACJUY010000160.1:195613-326704 GCA_014220935.1 Platorchestia sp. MABIK | reverse complement strand
GTTTGTGGGAAGGAATCAATGGGAAAAATATAAAACTCTTAGGTATCAACAAGATGTTTGCAATTTGTTGGAAGTAGGAACAAAAATGGCGTCACATTTTTCCTGAACAGTGGCCGTAATTTGAGGAACTCGATCGTAGAGGCTCCAAAAGCGTATTTTTTCTTGTTTGTTGAGATGCTGAACTTTTCAAGACAGATTATTATTTGCATTATTGCTAATGAATAAAATGTCATCTTGACATGGATGCACGTAAGGCAAATTACGTAAACTTTTCAATAAAGTTTTAAGAGGTCTGGGCTGCGTTTCGAAGGCCGTATACATAGCTGTCGTGAAGCCAACAATTTTGACAGCTTTTAAGATTAACACAGATTTCAAACTCAATCATTGAGATCTGCATGGCGAAATTTTTGCGATTCTGCTGACATGCCTTCAAAATCTCAGTCACTGTTTGTTAGTTGACTCTTCTGTCAACCCGAGTCACATTCGCTGTCAGAGTTAAGAAACGCAAATTGTACGAAGATAGGTTTTGAAACATCTTCTGAATGGGATACTGAATTTTATTTGATTTTTTCCTTTAAACCATTGACGCAAGTTTTCTTCGCAGGAATGATTTGCCTTATATTGTGCCCAAGGTTTATATTGATCTCCAAGTTTTACTTTAAAATACAAAAAAAGGTAAGCTCGCTTTACAAATTCACTAATGTTCCTTAATTGCTTTAGAGGTGTGAATGTACCACACATGTAGTGGAACGCATCCGGACGAGTCACACATTTCATCCTGCTCGATTGAGACTCCATTTTGTCTTCAACAACTTTCTAAAATAAAAAAAAACATGAGCACTTCTTTTAGAGATTTGATTTCATTTACCAGCGTACTGGATATTAAATTTAATGAAAACTCTTGATGAAAACTAAAAACAGTGTCGCGTAGCATGAAAACTATACTTTATCTTCACAAACGAATGCAATTTTCGGAATCAGTGATCTCAAATCTACTGGAATTAACCGTCAGAACTTGTGCAACCAAAAGTGTGTTCCCTATAGTGCTATATCCTACAAGCTTACAAAATGCATTGGACACAAGTTTTTTTCATACGTGACCTAAATAAAACCCTGTACTCATTAGTTGTACATACGATGATGTTGGTTGTTGATAGAGTAACAAACTTTTTTCTTACGAAGTCACAGCAAGTATTTGTTTTCAGTTATTGGGAGTCAATCTTTTGGAAGTAAAACGGACTAATTTCTAGTTTTAGGGCCAAGGATTTTTAAGCCTGATGACAAGTGAAATTCTCAGCCTAATAAACATTCTCTGAATTTGACAAAGTCTAACAGTTTAGAGAAGGAGCCATTTTGATATTATCTAACTTAGCGAAAAATTCCCATTCAGAAGTAATCAAAAACTCTTGAATGGCGGAGTAGATTTAGTGGTATGAACTTGGAGCTTTCATGAAAAATAACCTTAACTCTCTGTCGGATTAATGCTATGTTGTAAAAATGGCAATATTCCCAGGTAAACAATCCATTGCAATAAGATAGTTTGACATTTCCGAGCAAATACTGGAAATCTAACCACTCGAAGTTTGATTTCAGAATCGATCGCCAGTAATTAAGCCGTTTCACAATTATTGTCAGTCGAATTCTGGAGCTCAATAATGACATCGAAAGTCATCGCACTCCGCGTATGGTGGGAGGGCTGTTATAAACGTAATGAAAATATAATTGTTTGACGCTCTATCATTGATGAATTGTTAATTTCATAGGGCAACGAATCTTTCATCCCTGGCCAAACCGGAAGACGACACAAAAAACGTTAAACTTAAATTTTCTGGGTGAGATTCACAATGAAAAGTGTGTAGAGGCGCCAGTCCTCTTATGACGGGTCAGATTTAAAATTATAACGCAAATCACATGTTTTCGAAGCTGTTATACCATACAAGGTTTATTCAATAGAGATTAGTTGTCGCTCGCATGTTCTGAAGCAAGTTCAGTATACGTTTATCTGATAGCGTGAAGAATATAGAGGGCAAAGCAGTAGCTGCTCGCCTAACGCGAAGAAGCGCATGCAGGGATAATGCGTGTGATAATAGCTTTTCCTTTATGTGAGATTGATGCGCATCGACTGCGGATATCAACACGGTGAATTTCATGGAATTGTTAGTGTTTGTGGTAGTTCTAATTAAGTAAAAAGTCGAATTAAACTTCTTTAAACAAAAACTCGTCGCATGTGACCAATTAACGGCGCTGACCGTATTCCTGATTTTTTCGATCACATTAATGAGAAATTGTTCATTCAGTCAAAAAACACTTATGCTTGTAAATGTTATTTGTCGTGACTTTGAAGCAAGAAAAGACTGCAATTCGTATTGGACTGTCGCCCTCAGGAGGAGCCCGCACAGTTAGTCATGTTTTGTTCTCTCTGATGTAAAATCGTGCATTTGCTTTCTCAATTTTCTCTCTCTCTCTCTTCATTTTTGTATGAGGACGTTAGCCATGACTTTCAACTTTTGTTTTCGATGTATCTGCCTATCATGAAAAACGGTAGTAAATGTACATGAGTGAAGATCTGATTCAACTGGTTTGTAAAACCTGAAAGAGATCTCCGTTGAAACTCTTAATTAAACTCCGGCTGACTTGAAAGGCTCGTTGGATTAAGATCTGCTCACATCAGTTAATTATAACGATAACTCAAAAAGCCGTTAAGCGCCAGTTTTCTGCATATGAACAGAAATATCGTAACATGTGATCTCGAACAGTAATCATTGTCAATTCGGTAGGATTGAAAGCTCGGCTAATTATTAGAGGGGCATGTGGTACTGTGATCCGTTTCTCCTTATGACGACCAGGGAACTTTCTCAATGTGCTAACGACTAGTGATGCTTATAAATCCGCCATGCTCCAGTGTTTAGAAAATTTTTATAGTAATAATCCAGAAGAGAAATTAGTGCAGGGCACATGTCTTGAGTGCTTAATAAGTTAATAATAATTAATGATTTCTCTTAATAGAACAAGGATTTTTCCCAAAAGGTCATTTGCCTGAACTATTTCAAAACAAAAATGCCGCCCAAAATTTCTGTATTCTGTCAGAATAATGTAATTCTCAGTCCTCAGCTCTCATTTCAAGCTATATGTAGCTATACTACTAATTCGAAATTGATTAAATAAAAGAACATTACTATGTCTCGCGGTGTCAGTTTTTTAAGTGTTATCAAATCAACATACACATCAGAAGACCTAGCATTATAAGAATTTAACGAATTTAAAAAGCTATGTTCAATTTCCCATTCACAACACTACCTATCATGAACTGATGGGCGATGTACGCATATCGTAAGCTTCTTCGCTTATGAAAATCGTCTGGAAGAAGCACGCGAATATAACAATTGGTTTCAAAAGCCAAGTGTAACTGCGACAAAATCGAGGTAATAAACAACAGCACATTTCAAATACTTTTACTAAGATTGCAGAAAACATGCACTAAAAGGAACAAGAGAGGACTCACTCGACGACTCGGTAAAGTGTTGGTGATGCTCTTTGACTCTGAGATCAATTCATTAAACATCATGGTTGTTCGCCCTCAAGTTGGCTGATAATTAGGCACAGTACAGTGTTTTTACATCATTTTTTGACTAGAGATATGATTAGATTATTAGTTAGTTTAAGCCTCCCTATCCGCTCGCTACAACGGCGATCCAAAGAGAGAAAAAGGGAGGCACCATTTAGTTTGGAGTTAAGGGAACGTAGAATCTATGCAGAAAAGGGCATAGAAACAGTAAGTTGAGAAAGAAGATTATGAATCAAGATCAAAGTTGAAGAAGAAAGTACTTGGTGCTGAAAAACAGGACAGCAGTAAACCGAAAATAGATTGTCCTTGACATGACAAAAACATTTTATTTCAACAAAAAGAAGACCCACCTAACTTTCAGCTCGGGCCCTCACATTTTCCCCCTGGGAGTGCTAATTCCCATATATACATTAGTTGTATCCCTCAGTAAAGCTATGATCTATAACGGGATAAAATTCAGAGAAATTTAATAGCTGTGAAAATTGGTGAAATTGAGGGGCAAGCTCAGCTAGTGCAAGGGATTTTTTTGGTGCCAAAATAACCGATAAAAGGAAAGTTCAAACGTTGATGTCGGTCATAGAGTTCATAATTTTTATTTGCTTCACTAATCTTTTGTTGGCCTTGAAAATTGAAAATCTTTCTGCCTGAGAGTTAAACAAACAAAGATGAAATGAAACCGATCGTCACGCAATTTAGGTTCCTTAATACTTTCCAGACGGGCAGGTTCTTGTTTTTCGCAAAAAATTAAGATTGAGGAGAGAAAATGAGTGGTGGATCGATGGAACGTAGATGCACACAACCGTTTCGAATAACAAGTACACTAACCCAAAAAATCTCCTTCGTAATTTGCGAAATACTGTTATGATATAGTAAAAAAGTTCAGGAGGAGGGTTCTGGATTCAGTAAACTAAAAACCTATTTGGTTTAAACCATACCAGGGCAGTTGAAGAGCCCCGATCCTCTGCGATGACGAACTTGCAGGTCAGTTTAGAGCAACAGCTCTGTTCATGGCCTGTAGATGATCTGATATACGAGCATATCGCTCAGCACACTCGAGATGGAGCATGAAAATAGTTTGAAATCAAATTCTCGGATGATGAAAAGAAAAATGATGTTTATGAAAAACCTGGTTATACTTGTATCGAGTCTAACAAAACTGTTTCTGCGGAGTAATTTTTAGACAAGCGACAAAATGTTGCAAGATGTAAAAATAGCTTTTGCATTTGTTTGCTGCAGCATTCGATCATTGTGTATGAAAAGTGATCGATGAATATCGACACTGTTCAAGTTTGTTCCGGATAATTTTAGATGGTTTTATCCTTATAACATAACTGCATTGAATTCACGTTCAGCTGATACAGAGTATGATGCTTCATCAGCATTGTTCTCTGCTGCTCTTGCAATCGCTTTTTAAATTATAACATGCATAGTACAGAACAAAAGGCCAGATTAGTGATTAGTGCCTCTGCGAATGTCTGGTTTTCCCCCTCAGAGTAAGAAAAATACTTTCTTTCAAGTCCACAATGTCAGAACTCCATAAATATGCTCATTTTATACCTTCCTGGATCACGCCTCTCTCAGTTTCACATTACCTTCTCGTAACCTTTCTTGCCTCGCCTATTGAGTTTACAGCAGGAATTTGAGCGAGACTAAACTTTTAAAATGTGAGCGGCCAGCCCAAATGGCCGGAAGCATCAAAGCCTGTTTGTCTCGCTTACACGAGCCCATAACGGCAATTTCCTGGCATGCTCCCTTGCGTGTGTGAGAGGCACGACCGGCTTGGATGGGGAGTTATTTTTTACATTGTTCTAGGGAGCTACGGAGCTCTTTGAATTGGGGCCTTATCTTGGCCCTTTGGATTGCAATCTTATCTTGTCCCTATGGGTTGCCATCTTAATTTTTTCCTCTATGGATTGCCGCCTTATCTCGGTATTTATTAACAAGCATAACAAGTCAGAGCAATGAACGTTGCAAGAGTCAAATTGACTTTTAAGAAAAGTGATACAAAACAATTTTGTTCTCTGTACTGTTACTTAACTAGAAATATTTGGCGCTTCGCTAATAATTGATTTGAAAAGGAAGAAAAAGATTTGATGTCGTTTGTGGTTTTCAGATGTCCTCGTTTAATTAATGGAGAATTTAATAAGAGAATTTGATTTTCATTTTCTCCAGTGTCTGCAGATTCGTTGAGGTTAATAATAGTTTGAATTTTGAATGTAACGGGACCGGAACAAAATTTTAAAGTATTTTCAAAATTTATAGTCCCGTGAATTGAGGCTCTGAGGGGAAATTTTTAAAACGTATGATGTGAAGTGAAAAAATTAATGTAGAGTTCAATAATTGCTCTCTGTTGAGTGCGCGTCCGACTTCAAACACAACATAGCAAATTTTACAAATTTTGAAGGATGACTTGCGTGAGCAGATTACAATTAAAATATTCTAGTGGTAATAAGGAATGAAAGCTTACGTAATTATTGTACGTAGTTGTTGACCATTACACCTCCTTTTCATTGAAATGATGTCGCAGAAGAAACAAGATTAATTGATGTTGTTAATATTTAAAGGAGTGTTAAATGAACTGCGATGGAGAAACTCTAGATCAGTGTAAAACCCTGGCTGTCATCGACCTCGTAAACTAAGGAGAAATTGAACCTAAATGCCTCGTCAAGTGCTTTGTAAAATTGCGGAAGAATTTTCCTTCGCAGACTGATGTAGAATGAAGAATTCCTGCTAAAAACGTTTCTATCATCTATTTGCTGTTTAAAATACACGTCAGTTTAAAACTAATCTCCCAAAGTCTTTATTTCAAGTATAATAATATTTCTCAGTTGTCAGTGAAACTCGTACTAACAGTTTTCACTTCTCGAAAGATATCTCGGATGAGTACATAATCAACATTTATTGTTTTCTCAGTCATTGGAACTCATTTTTTATAATGTAGGCCATTAAAACTGACATTTTAGTGCCCCAAACCATGCTTCAAGGGTCAGTTTTTAACGAAATGCAATAGTGAATTAATCAATTTGTGCCTGAATCTTGGAAAATTTTAATTGCTGCTCCTATTGGTTCAAGAGCCTAATTTTGTTTGGCAAGCTTTTTTGTTAATGTATGCTGATCGAAAGGAAGTCATATGCTTTGATAGATAATTTTTGTTCAACAGAGGCATTCATCTATTTACATATGAGAAGGGCATAGGAAGTTTATGCATCAAGTTAAATCAAAGAAACCCGATGAGCTTGATTTCCATCAATTTAAAATGTGAGATTTTTACGAAAACTTCTTACAGAAACTGTGATGAGAGTTCGTATTATCACAAACAACTCCTACTTTTTTAAACTGAGGGAAGATTGATGATCCCTGGTTCCAATTATTTTGATCATTGAGGGAGAATTTTTCATCAAATATTTTAGTAATGAGAAAGGCCAGTGAAAAAACTCTGGCCTGAGAGTGAGCCTTTAAGTCATTTCTGGAATGAACCGTAAAAGCGTGAAACTCATCTCGACTCATAAACGTTACATGCTAGAGAACATTTCCTGAATTATAGCTAAGAAGTTAATTTGACTTAAAAGGCGCGGTCATTTTCTTCCTGTTACAGACTTGGGTCACTTCGTTATAGCTCTCAAATGGGTTAAATAAGGTATTTTCAGTGAGGAAGTATTTTGTCTATTAAATTATTCATAATCTTCAGATAGTATATTGAAAAAGAGTTTACAGACCTAGGTAGAACGTAATGCGCTAGTGAAATAAGGACATCTAATGTTTGATTTGTTATTCACCGTGCTACACAGATTCATAAAAGTGGTGGGAATAACGGCCCTCGACAGCGAGAAAAAGATTGGAGCAGCTCTACGTCAAACGATTCCATATGATAAAATCTCGCTCAAATGTAACAGAAACCTCAATTTATGAAAAGTATCCATGTTTAAATTCTCGTTGTAAACTACAAGTCACCGTGTAATACTCTCTTTAATGCATTTGGTCTTTAAATACGAGCTAGTTTTTTGTGTGTGTTTTGCTATTCATTTAGGTATATTTATGTGCGTCTTGTAGCAATATACTTGTATGTTGGACAAAATGACACTCGTGTTTAACTTTACCAGCAGTTCCGTAAGTAGAAAAACAGTGTCTTTAGGTAGTCACATGCAACAATCATGTCAGTTCGAGGAAAACAAAATATTTGTAACACTATAGCAGTTAATTTTTTGTTAACAAAAAGTGAATATGTTTCGTTCTATCAAAAAACTTTTTTCCTTTGAGGTGATGAATTCATTGCTCTGTTCATTTTTTCATAGGTTCTCTCAGTAAGCAAGTCTTTGGAAGTGAATTAGCGGAGCAGAATTCATGCTAGAAATTGTGCCTATAACTGAAGATAGCAAGTACCACTAACTCTATGAATTACTTTTGAAAATGCCTCGTCATGGGAGACTCATACTTGAATTTAATTGCTCTCTGCTAATAACAAACAGTAACTACCAAACCATTAACCGTACAGAATTACGTTTTAGATTTAAAGAATTACATTCCATTCATTGGAAAATATTGAAACTAGAAAACTAAATTTGATGATGGAAATATTTTACCACCGAAAGTGTTTATGTTTCAGACTACAGTTTAAATATTCATACAGTTTTGCTTGAAATGTCACTACACAAAATTTCATTCACCCAAGACGAGAAACTCGTTCACTTATGCCATTAGTTTAATAATAATTTTCTGATTCTTTATTTATCGAAGACAACGACTGAGAGGCTAGATATACTCAACATCATGGACTCATAACAAATGCAAATGTAATGGGAGAAAAGATTTTGTTTTATTGAAGAAATCCAAAAAATACGTTGAAGTTAGCCGTCTGCAGTCCTGAATATGAATTTCTATGATACAATACTTCATTAAATTATCGAATTAACGAACTCCTATTAAAATTGAAAAAGTGAACAAACAACCTAATGATTTACACGTCTTGTGTTTATGGGAAGCAAACGTTCAAAATATTTTTCAAGAAATAGAAGTTTATTTTTCATTGTTCAAAACTGACGCAACGTATTCAATTAATATAAAAACTTTGAACAACTTCAGAAGTATAAATATCAGAACAAACTCGAGAAAACCCGCCCAGTGGCATTACATTTAATAGATTCTCTTCTATAAGTTCAGCGCTTCTGAAGAAATACCAACAATGGCCGAGAAAATTCCAAACTTGTAGCAGCTATCAAAAATTTAAGCCGCCGGAGCTCAGAAGGCAATCTATCAAGTCTATCTGGGATGTCGGGTGGTTAGTTTGTCGTCAGGTTTGTTTCTATAGCTCGTATTATTTGGAAAGCAAGCTGAACTTTTGTTGGAATTGACTCAGAGAATGCCCTTTTGAGTTGGACTGGGATATCTGCTAACTGAAAACATTGGAAGAGAAGAAGCCGCTCTTCGTTTATTTTTAAAATGTCTCAAGTAATTGGATGGAAGTTACTCAGGCTTCTTGCGTAAGAAAGATTTTATCAGTTGTACCTGGTTTTGAAACTCGATGCAGCGCTACTATAGTGAAGCAGTAGCAAATTCTGCGATGAAGGATGGTTTTTTTCAAGTCCCTAATTAAAATCTAGTCTCAGAAAAGCCCATTTAAATAATTTGGAGTATAGAGTTTGCGTGAACACATAAGGTCTTCCTCAGTGTTCAGTATAACTTGAATCCGTTGTTAGAGGAAGCAACTTTAAAATAGTAGCTGTTAAGTGAATTCATTAAAGTCAGCAATAAGGTGCACGTTAAAATTTTCTGAAAACTTTTTGCCCCACTAATTTTCTACGTCAAAAAGAAGCTGACTAAATAAGTAGATGCAACAGGCACAGTCGATATTGGTATGTACGTTAATTTTGGCCCTCCTTACTGAATCGCGCTGTCATTCCAAACTTTTACGTTCAGGAACGCTTACTAGCGAAAAATCAGATGTTATACTTAGAAACTTCCTAAAAACGATGGAATCAAGTTAATTGATGTTGTTATGTCTACAGTGCACCAAATTTGTTTTATATTGCTGGTTGAAAAGTTGTTGTGATCAAATATTCCGACTTAATAAATAGATTTCGATGGGAGTTTTAAGCCTTTGAAAAACGGGATGAAAATTGAGATAAATAATACACTGAGAGGTTAAAATAAATATTTTGAAACATATTATTGCATGAATCGTTAGAATTTCAATTGCACAGGCCGTGGAGAGTTATTCACAAATTCAGTTACTTTCTCAACAAACTTGTAAATCAAAAGCTTGCCATAGCGAAATGCAACCATGAACATCTGAATTTAACATGAATGTTTTGGACTTTTTCAGTTCAATAGCAAATTAAATTATTAAAATGAAGCTATGCAATGAACTAGACTTGAACTCCATCATTGCCACCTGTAGCGAGACACAAATCATTGCATGCGCGTAAACGTCCATCCGTTCGTGCAAGCATAAATTAATATTTCACAGAATTCTTTTCAATTGTTTTTTCTTGAAACTGATTAAAAAACACTAGCGACAATTATGAACAACAAAGGCTTTTACCCACAAAAATATCTGTATTATTACATATTCACTTATGCTTAAAAAACCAGCCTTATGCATGCATCCGATGTGCTACGGAGCCTTAGGGTAATTTGATATAGCTATGCTAAAACCTCGGTCATCGCTGGCGTTGACGTTTTAACTTCCATCTGTTGGACTTTTGTAAAAATTTCATTCTGGAGCCATCTTTTCACTCTCGTAGTAGGTAAAAAACAAGAATGACGGGCTTGAAGTAAACAACGGTATTAATTGAAGATTGCTTTTTCTATAATATACGTCATTCACAGTTTTTCAGGTATAATGAAATTAAAAATTTTGTTATTCGCTTCGTCGAACTGACAATAATTATCTAGCTTGATGTTGTTCCAGCATCTACTTCCAAAGCTAAAAACTCATCCGACATGATCAGCATCCGGGAGCAAATACTGCTCTCTTTGTTAGGCAATAGCTGTAGCCACAAGAGCATGTTCCGCTATACAGAGAGTGAATAGCGTCTTTATGATGAGCCGCATTACAATTTAACTACCGGAGATGCTCGTAAAGCTTCTTTTTTCATATACTAGCGAGAGTTAATTATAGTGGCAGATCCAACTCCCCAGTAACTTTGTTTTTCCTTAATGCTTATTTTTCAAAAGCTTTTTAGCATAAAAATAAGGAAGTCAAATTTTGTTAATTTTTTTGCACGAGAGCTCGTATTAGACTTAGTAACACACAGGCGTGTGAGGGCGTGCGAGCACATCTTCGGTTATTCATTTAAGAACATGGATAATGCAAATGTTATCTTGCTTGAGATCTGCGGCTCTGTTTTTGATTTCAAGCGATATACATGTATTTGTGATTTGTGATCCACTAATCTTTTGGGAATGGTGTTTTTTACTCAAGAAATTTTAAGATTACGCTATATCTTCCTTCATAATGTTATTTTATGATAATCATGTAAATTTAAATATTGTAAAATTACCATTTATGTGTCATCAACAGATAAAATAAATCAATCTTTTACTATTCAGCCCACCTGACTTGTGCATTAAATAGAGAAATATAGAATTTCATTGTCATGGTTTTTGAAAAACTGAACGAGCAGAGCATGATTGCACAAAAATAAAATGATGTGTTAATTGACTAATGAAATGGATTAGGAGCTTCAAAATTTTCGCAAAATTAGAATCAATTTCGAAAAGCATGGGGAGAGTTTTATGTTTGAACCCTCTTCGATCATCAACACATGTGATGAAACAGAGGTTAATCTGTCTAATGTGCAAAAGCTAACCTTGCTTGATTTGATCAATATTTTGATCAAGGTAATTTTGCGTGGTAAACATAATCGAGGAGAGTGAGCTCATCAAAAACCAGAGCCATGCTCTACACGAGTCCACTGAGGACATCGTGTGGCAGCTGCACAACGGTCGACGACGAACTCGTCTTTCCAGTTTAAAGATCGATATGGATGTGCACAGAAGTTAACAGACTCGCTGCACAGTTTATGGCCAGTTTTCAGCCCTTACATTATTCATTATTTTAAATTTACGACCAATGGGCTTAAAGATAATATTTCCGCATGGAGTATTTGAAAATTTGATATTTTCCTATCAACAAATGACATCAACCTCTGAAAACATTAGTGGCTAATTGCATCGATGTCTCCAGTCTTATTTCTAAAACTCAAAAATTACAAAGTATAAATTTGTTATTTTACATAATTCGACATGAATATCTCGCGTAAGGGTAATGTGCGAATTAACTAGGTAAGCTGCTTTTACACAACCGTTGACATTCTTACTTATATTAGTTCATGGGTAAGCTTCCAAAACACTTAAAATCATCAAATCGACTAGGCATGAAGTTGGTGTGATAAAACGAAATCTACATTTCGAAACGTTAAGCCTTGGTGCTCAGGCCGCCACACGATCGTCGTTTCAATTTGGCGGAAGGCCAAAATTGGGTACTTTATTCAGCCAAGTATTTTATTCCAGTGGGCTGAGAGCGACCCTTAAAGTAGGCTCTAGGGCACCGGGTCTGCTACAATACACTCTGATTAACACTCTAGTGCAGAGTTATTGTTGACGAGTCACAGATCACCTGCCATTTACGGAGGTTAAAATTTAGAGCAGCACGCATGTCCCTCAAAAATCATGCCGCCCTTCTCATCGTCGCCATAGCGCACAGCCAGCGTCCAAGTGCTACAACCACTGCCGGGGCTCCCCACGCTCGTACGCAGGTTGAGACCGGCAACGGGTGGCCAAAGCGCCTCCAACAGTAGCCAGCCGATCGCAGGTGCAGCTGGACAAAATCAAAAATGATATCGCAAGGAAAAATAAAAATACTGAAAATTAAGAATTATTACCAATAAGAAAATGAATACATCTCAGATAATAATACCTCTCAGTAGGTCTCTCTGCGACGCTTGTCACCAGCTGTCGGCAGACCCCAGTTGAATACCCACGAAAGGGAAGCTGGAAAGAAAGTAGGAATAACAATGTTTGATTTGCCAAGTAATTATGAAAATCATGCTTTATAAATCGTGGGATATGCACAATTGCTCAAGTAAATCAGTCGGCATAATGATAAATTTACCCGCCGAAGGAAATGATGCCCCACGTACGTGTGTGTGTGAACAGACTTCCAGCCTAAGCGGGTGAAGGAATGACACTGAAGAGTATACAAGTAAAGCATGGGCACGTGGATCCAACCATAAGTTGTCCAAGGAAACAAGTGCAAGAGTCCCAGAAAGAAACGGCGATCAAGTTGCCCACCAGCCTGATAGGAGTGACTAACACTTGTCAACCGGAAGCCGGGAGAGCGAAATATCGGTAAACCTCGGAGAGCAAGATCAAAATCCCAAGTAATCAACCACGAAGCAATGTTAAAAGGTAACACAAGAACGCAGAAAACCTAAACTGCCAGATGACAGAAGTTATATGGATAAATATAGTTATATGGTTAAATGTAAATATGTACGAAGTTAAATGCATACATGTGAATTTCAACACTCAGAGAGGAACGAAGAAAGACCCTCGCCACGTATGGTGGAGCTTCAAATGCCCATCAGTCTACTCCACGATTTAGCCTTTAGCGAAGCACCGTACAGAAAAGTTCCAAGAGCGTTACTGCCACCAACTAGCAGCACGGCATTCGTCCGTCGATGGAGGAGGCAAGCAAGCCAATCACACAACCCGACAACACGCCGGGGTAATTAGTACCAGGGTTACATTGGTTTTTCATAGGAAAGCTCACCTCGCAAATATCTTGTGTAGAATTATTCCCACAATCACTTGAATTTTTGTGAGCGACACCACGCCTCGGCAATTGGCTGTCCTTAGTATTATGGTCAGCCTAAGGAACATAGAAACTCTTTATTACATCAGAATTTTCAGGGGTTTCCAATGGCTGAAACTTCTCTATAAATTGTAGTTCGTTGTATTTGTTCAACTATCCATCCCGCAGGCTATTGGCACAATTCTTATTTGACAAGTGTTATTATTGGCAGAACCAAAATGAGGGAAAGATGATGTTGAGAAATATTTATTTCTTCACAATCATACTGCATGAACGTGAATGTAGGTTACCCAGAAAATAGTACCAAGTGGCCCTAGTCCATAGAATGGAAGCATTGTATTGATTAATAGTTCTTTCTTTTTCAGGAAATTAACTGGACTTAGGGAAGAATTTAATAAATCTTTAACAAAATATGTGCATTCCTTCCCTAGTCATTTTGTTAACTTGTCCTCCAAATACTGAATGACCTTCTAGAAATATTGTTCGCATTTTCAGGTGATCCATTCAAACAAGTCATTTTTTATATCTTCGTAATTGTTGGAATGGTTGTGGGAAAGTGTGTGGGACATCGATAAAAATAAATGAAAATCCGAAGCAGCTAAGTGTGACGAATACAAGCGGGTAGGACAAAAATAAATTATTATTCCTAACCAAAGCAAAATTATCACATGTGTGTGGGACGTCTTTCGCTGTGTCATGAGGCATTATATCGCAGTGAAACCACTCCCCTGCATCATTTACTGTTTGTGACTTCGTAAAAAACATTACTCAGGACCAAGACATAGATAAATGTATTGTTCTCCCTGGTCATAGCAACTCATGGTACACCAATCCCTTCTGATTTTCCCAAATGTACATCATTGTCTTCTTTTCAAAGTGGCTGGGCTTAGCCGGCGATTTGGAAGGTTGTGTCAGGTCATCTCCGACTTTTGCGTTTAGATATCAAAGTGTATTTATTTTTTATTTCCAGCCACTATCTGATTGGCAAAAGGCTTTCCGTCAGGTCAAGAAAACAATACTTCAAACGCAATGCCGCACGCGATTTTTATAAGGTTTCAAACTACTATCGTTTACAATACAAACACCATCATCACGCTAACTCGAACTCGGTCGCTAGCCGATTACTTCTTGCCGCCGTTGATGTGGTAGCAATAAACTGGCGCATAAGTTAAACTATAAAACAACTCTTGCTTCAGTTCATTTATATCGCAAAGAAGTTAGGAATTATTAACATACCTGATGTATGAGTGTGTATAGAAAGTGAAGGTAAGCTCCCATGACCTCCACGAAATCGATTAATGGCAGCAATTTTGTGTGCTATTGCATGTTAAAATGTCCTAATGAATATCTTGTGACTTTTAAACTACTAGTGCATCCACCGATCTTTTAGTGCGGCAACAGCACGTGGACTTTACTCTGGAATTTTAAATTCTCTTTCTAAGTGGTCTCACAAATTTTCTATTGGGTTTATATCTGGGGACTAAGGTCGCCAAACTAAACGCCTAACACATCCTGAATGACTGTTATGGTAAATAATGACAGTTTTAGCCAGACACACCCAGCAACATCCGGAAGATAGGTAAATCAAAATACCTTTCTCGACTCAGATATTCTACAAATAGTAAAACTTGGCTTTCTACCAACTCAATGTAGCCATTCAAGTTCAGATTGTCGGATACCACACCTAGAATATGGACTTCTGTGTAGCTAAAATAGTCCCCAGAAAATGACAGACCTTCCTCCTCAATGTTTTGCATTTACACGCAAGCTTTGTTGAAGGTTACATGAGGTCATCCAAGAACGCAACGGCGGACATCATCGATATATGTAGAGACAGACTCGTGCTTCATCTGACCATATGCACTGTTCCACGCCGAACTGTCCAATGCGCTAATTCTTTGGCCCAGTTTATGCAAAGGCTTTGTGGGCTGAAGTTAAGATTGGCCGTTCACAAGCCACTCTGTTCCATATATTTGCTTCATTGCACGAAGTGACCTTTGAAGAGATCGTTCTGAAACATCTCGGGATCCGAAAAAACGTTCGGAAGCCGAACCTAGCCGAGTGGAAGGCGCGCCAGCCGCCAAGCAGGGCTCCCACTCATGGGTTTTTCCACACAAATCTTGGTTTTTTCAATCCCGCCTGGGTTTCTAGGTTTACTTTTTGAAATATCGCTAAATCTGGGTTTTTTGAAGTCAGAAATAAATTCATTATTTCCTCAAGTAAATTGAATAATGAAGTTAAGAATTTCTGGGTCTAAACCATGTGAAAATGCATATTAGATACAAAACTACGCGTAACGGACGGGGCAGAAGGTATTTAATCTGTTTCTTGCCCTTAAAATCGCTTAACTAAAGAGTATCTTCCGACGTGCAAGCGCGACCAAGCCGGGGATGGAGAAGTTCATGGTGAGCTTGTGTAAGTTGTGTTGCTTCGATTTGCTTGGCTTGTAGCAGTGAGGTGACGTGCATTTTGATCGTAGAATTGGTTGTGCATTCTCTTAAAGTGACTGTCTAAAATTTTATTATACATGTTTAATTTTCATACTTTAGCTGCACTAGTATTCAAATCGGCTAGCCCTCTGAAATCAATGTCTAAAATGTGGCATACGCAATTTTTCAAAGAACAATGGCTAATGGAAAGAGTGGAATACCTGACACGGTTGGAAACCTAAACCGAAATTGGTATGAGATGTCATCAACGGAGTATATCACCAGCGTAATGAAAAGCGCTATGCACAACAGAAAAGTCGTCTTAATGTCGATATTTGCACTGCAGAAGAGAATTAAGAGGAGGACCAGGATTAAAATCAGCATTTACATCATTGTTTTCACTCATGTATGTTAACTTTTCACTTTTTTCTTATTAAAATAACACTTCTAGGTTTTTTTGAATGAATCTGTTTTTTTTTTAAGTTCAATCTAGGTTTATCTGAAAATTTACACTGGGAGCCCTGCCGCCAAGTCGAACGTCGTCAGTCACGCACCGTCCGTTGTTTTAGGTACACGCAAGCTTACGCAACGTTATACGGTATTTCATTTTCTTGTGTACTTGCTTAATTTGCGTTTGAAGCCGCTGAAAATGGATCCTGAGAAGAATGTTAGTGATAGTTGGCGAGTGAGAGGGAAGAATGTTTGAACTACGATCGAACTGATGAATGAAAGTATTTAAAAATCTGTTAATGGAGTGCGTACTTTAGAAATTGCTACGCAGTACGGCATGGCTAGGTCGACGATATCAACGTCTTTGAAGATGAAATAAAGCTCATATGAGCGAATGTAGGAAAAGGAATGACCTCATTGACAAAGAAAAAGCCTCAGATAATGGAAGAAGTAGAGAAATTATCACTGATCTTAAATGAAATACAGTTACGCGGTGATAGCACCAGGGAAGTGTTCATCTGTGTAAAGGAACTCCAGATATACTAGGATTTACTGAAGAGACCCCAGGCTTGGAACACATTAATTGCGTTTCCATTATATCTTATGGGGGAAATTTGTTCGTAAGTCGATCAGTTCAGAAGTCTTTTCTAGAACTTTTCTAGAACGGATTGTGTTCGACGTCTTAGGTATTCCTGTACTTCCATTAATGGGTGTCCCTTGGCCCGACCAAATGCAACATCCTCTTTTTACCATTCCGAAACGCTTCGCTTCCGTCCCATTGTTGTGGAGCAGCTATGAAACAAGTCTTCACTTTACCAAATCTGATCGAAGACTGACGCCTATTCAGTACTTGCAAACAACCTAAACTTTTATCACAGCTTTGAACACAGACTGATGACCGTAGTGAATAACTGGAGCTCGAAAAAATATCAGCAACAAATTTTTATTTGTGAAGCCATTCTTAAATCATGCCAGCAACTAACGCTGCAGTTCTGAAAACTTACGATACTTGACCCACGTGCTACGATAAGTTTATAAAAGTTATTTTAGCCCAGACGCTGTTCCTAACTTCTGGACAAAGGTATTTCCGTTTATTTTTCAAAACTTTCAACGGATCCGATAAGGTAGCCTGGCATCCCAGTCCATCGAATGCAAGTAGGGATACAGTAAAACACAGCAGAATCTTTTCATAACTTCATTCAAATACTGGATGAACCACTCATTCTACTGTTGCTACGCATACTAAAATTTCATTGCTGTTCTTACAATCGATGTCTTTGAAATGTAATAATGTTTTGTTACGTGTGAAAAGTTAAAAAGCTTGCCAAATTTCCTAGTTCAATTCTGCCATTCTACTGAATCTTGAATACTCTTAACAATTGTGTCAAATGTTTCAAAGAAACCTTTTAAAACTTTTTTCATAGAAAAGATTAATAGAAATTCTCTAAAGTTCTTGGCACCCAAGACTTTTATTTCACAAACAGGTCTCCATAACTTCACAGTCACTTAGGTAAGAGAAATTAGCCTCATCTATGTGTGGTATAAAACTGTGTTCATTATTGACGTTTTCGTTTTGAATGTTACCTAATGACAAATTATAAATTCCGTTTGCCTACAGGAGTGCAGTTGCAGTACATAGGAGCAAGACCTAACTCTCACACGCTTGGAAATACTTTACTTAAGAAGTTTAAAATTTAATTGAGGCTTCTGTATTCGATACAGCATACAATATCCGTGGACCTTGTATTTAATACAAAAGTAGCTGTTCATTTTACTTGTCGCCGACTTCTAATAGAACGATGAAGTCATGAGGCTTAATTTTCAACTTTGAAGAAAATAATACGACAGCATTCTGTAAATAAGTCAGCTAAGAAGATAATCTGAAAGAACACTCTCTTCAAAGTATTCCTATACGTAAATAAAAACCGTGAAATTTCTCGGTTTCACGATAGAATGCTTGTCAATTTAGCAGCCAATAATAAACAGCGTAAAAACGAGAAAACCTGACATCCAAATGGGGCTGAACCGATATCATAGGTGAATTACTTTAAGGAAAAACTGAGAAACCAAAAACAATGAAACAAAGTTAATTGTTACGCCGAAAGAAACTCTTAAACCCGAGAAGTGTGTATTGTAAGAGCCCATTATCTCTCCTGATTCACTGTAAAAAGAATTATCGTGGAGAACTTCAAACAGCATTATTCATGCTTCTGTCAAACGATCTAACCGGATAAACCATCACAGTTTTGAAATATAATTCTCCGTCATGCAACTGACAAACTCGAGTTTAAAAACCTTATGATTTTGTATTGCTGATTTATTTCATGCCTCCGTAAGGTTTTTAACATGGTTTCAGTAAAATAGAATAATTTTTTCTCTGGTACATTACTCACTATTAAAACAAATTCTATAATTCAACCAAGACCAAAAATTTTTTGACGAGTGAATTGAAAAAAAGCAAGGCATATTTCATCATTTTGTTACCATTGGTCATGACATATTCTGTTCACGTTGAGCAAGTGCCTGCACTATTCAATGGCGGCCTCATCAGGGCGATACGAGGGGTAGTTAGGGTCTGCACAGAGCCCTACACCAGCTTTAATTGCAGCCTTCGCAGCATGGCGTCTCCAGACCAGACAAAGGCCCTGCTTTTTGTTCTTTTACTAGCACGCAACTTGAATTTTGTCTTCAGTGATTGTTGCGATAAAGTTCCTGTCATGTCATTTCAAAGCATACGCTACTCGTCACCTTCTTATACATAGATTACAATTCTTTTAACCGATTGATGATGTCTCATGATACTTCAATGGGGAAGAGGTATATCATACTCTGCACTATAGGGGCTGTACTTTACATTGTAACACTCATTTCGTTGGGCGGTAGATAATTTTGAAACGATTGGCCAGTGGAATAATTTCATTAGTCTCGTACTTGATGAAAATATTTGCTGATACTGAAGCCTTGATAATAAGATGGGTGTATCGTTCCAGGGCTAAAGCAACATTTAACTGTTGCAAATGAAATTATTTTCATTAAAATGGTCCGTCTGCAAATATTTATGCATGTGGAAAAAAGCTTCGAGCTTTTGTATCCGAGCACGGTACTTGATTTGTTTGGATGAACATCCGAAGGTATTTTTTGATTGAATTTTTGGTATCATTTAATTAAGCAAAACCATCGTGAGTGCCGTGCATCAATTGTATAGAATGTCATTTATGTCAGTTCAATAAGTATCTGCATTTTTATAAAAGATTCAAAGAGACCACCCAGAATGTTTACATGAGATTGCAGTGTTTTGGTATACGGAGAATTCATCCTTGGCTTATACTCTTTTACGACAAATTCTTTGTCTTTCAAGAAAACTGGATTTTTCCTAAATGATTTCGATCAGTCACGAAATAATTTAAATTTCCACAAATGCAATATTTGTTGTAAACTATGTTTATTTTATCATTTATGAAATCTTAGTTTCCCTAATTGAAGCTTGATTTGTCAAAATTACTAGCCGCAAATTAAATTAGATGGCTCATTAATAACTCTATGCAAGGGCGTACGTACCAGATATATACGACGTGAATATTTTATACGTGAATCGTTTTCTGTTTCTGTATAATATTTTTCAGTCGTCAGAAAACAGGATATTAAAATGCAAATGAAAAATATTTTATACAAGTATGAATGACCTCACCCATACAGAAGGAGGTGCTGCACATACATGTGTACATGGATATGCAAATACGAGAATGTGAATTTGAACACATGCACGCATGAATATTGTGTTTAAAAAAATTAAATGCATCATTAACATGAAATCATTCATAAATTTTTTGTTCGAGCCCACGAGGTAACATTTTTGAAAAGCGAAATTAGAATCTAATTTCACTAGTGTGTTAGACATTTGATTAAAAGAAATTTTGCGACGGGTGGCCTTCACACCGGTAAATTTTTGCGTAGTCACGACCTGTTCCGCACTTCGCATCACGGCCGCCATTGGGATTTCCCAGCACATCTCTTGAATCGCTTCCCCACTTCGCATCACGGCCGCCATTGGGATTTCCCAGCACATCTCTTGAATCGCTTCCCCACTTCGCATCACGGCCCCCATTGGGATTTCCCAGCACATCTCTTGAATCGCTTCATAAAATGTGTCCAGGTTACATGATCTACGAAATAGGTCTCATCTTCTACTATTCCCCATGAGAAGTCTAACGATGTGAGGTCTGGGGAGCGTATAGGGATTCGATTGTTCTCTTGCGTCTAAGCCAGGGGCGTGGTTCTTTCTTATCTAGTGGTGTTCTATCGTTAGACCGTACCAGAGATGCTTTAGTTAGACCAGAAAAAGACATTTTTCTTAATCAAATTGCGACTTTAATTTCACCACTACTCAAAAATCTGACTTTATAAGTTGGAAAATCATTTTTTATTAGATTCAGAATGTGTAATCGGTTTTTTTAAAGCACTCTGCTTTATACACTTTTTTTAACTGTGTAATTTTATCCATTAAAATATACATATTTACGTGTCCGTACAGCTACTTGCGTTTGTTACCATAAAATCATAAAACCCTCTTTATATACTGTATATGGCCGTAAATATATTTTTACATAAATATTTACTCATACATATACTGTATGAATGCATAGATAAATGAAAGTTTAGATGTACGTGTCTGTTCATACATGTATACTGTAAGTGTGCTTGCGTGTGTGTATCTGCATGACGGTGTGTATTTACAAGATATTACAACAGCTAATAAAGTAGAGAATATACCTAAATGTAATCTGTAGATGTACATAAGTGTATTTTAAAGTAAATGTTTCAAATATCTGTCACTGAACATGCATTGGGTCATTCTTGCCGGATGAAATTAAATGTACAGCAAATTTCAATCATGTTTAATGCAATTTCGTTTCGAAATCTAACGCTATTAATGAAAAACTGAATTTCCCTCGTGACAATTTTTTTCACTTTTAATGAACCAGATTTTATTCCTGACAGATTGAAATGCGCTTGATGCAAATCTCCTTTTAATGTATATGGTGGACTGACAACAGGCGCCAAATAAACATGAGCTACTTTCAAGCTGATGAAATAGTTAAGGCAAAAACAAACCAAACCTGCTCGAGAAATAATCACGCTGCCAAGATGTAAGCAAGATGCAGTCCCGATTTTTCAATCGCGCAATTTTTTCTTAGAATAACACCGCTGAGAGAGTTTGACTTCTCAAATCATACTCAGGGAGCTGACAAAACTACAACCGTACTCTGTCTCTCTCACACTCACTCTTTTACTCCACGTGAAACTCCAGAATCTCGTATTCCGAGGAGCACAAAGACTTCAAGATGCACTGAAAGACAATCCCCTTCACTGCTTCCCATCATGGGGTTCAGGAATGGTCTTCTAAGGGTTCTCAATTGCACAAAGAACCATTTTAGATCTCGTCATGTTTGCTTAAAGGGCAATTGAAGATATTCTTCGGTCGACCATCCAATAACGATAATAGAAAAGACAAGATGAAAATCTTAAGTTCATTTCCAATTTTTGGAACATATTCCCGGAATAGTTCAAGTGCTCATTCTGCAATGAATCGTAACCAACCAAAAATTGTACACGCGATGAGTAAGAAGATAAAAGTAATAAATGAGAGTTCAAATGAGCACAAATTTTTATTGCTGCGTAGATGTGAATAGTTGAATCGTAATGGATGATTTTAATTTGTGTTACCGTCATGTCGTCGGACACTCGTGGCGCCTCCAGAGTCGCATAAGAGAAAGGCGGGCGTCAAGGTAAAATTTTTGATGTTAAATTAAATTTTTCTTTTTTTAGTGACACATTCTCGATGACGCACTAATAAAGGGCCCTCATTCGATCAAATATGTGTTGCCACAAATTAGTTACGCACTGACAGTATTGAACTACTGATAACCTGTGAGAAAACGATGCACATATTTCGTAAAGCTATTCCCATAAGATAAAATTTATTTTGTAGTGAACTGTGATTTGAGTTACCCTTTCTTATAATATGAAAAAAATGAATCTAGAGCTGAAAATTAAATTTTAGGAGAAACTATGTACTGTCAGCATGCAGGAGAAAAATTCAGACGCAATGTTACGTCCTCTTTACTTCGTTAAATTGTGGAAAAAATATCCCTACACGTTCGTGAGACGTACTTCAGTCGAGACTGTAGTAGACCTCTACACTTGTCGCGAAAATGTGGTGATCCAGGTAAAGCAGTTCTTTGACAATCAGCATAGTCAGGCGTTTTTATTGATTGAGGCATGTTCGGGGTGGCTATTAATCCCACAGTGAACTTAAGCTTTAACGTTCAGAGCTTTTGAATGGAAGTTGATAGCCGAGTTGAATCGTTAATACATCCCCATTGTAGTACTCTTCTTGACTCTTTCATCGTCGAATTGCCGTTGCGTTATGAAAGTTCACATTGGGATAAAAATACTCGGATATCGGTTGTTATCTACAACTTTAAAAATTAATTAGGTGCAAGAGTTTCGTAAACATTTTTTTGAAATTTATGTAACGAAAATGATTTATCGCATTAGTGACTCAAAACAAAATTATGTAATTGTCATTAGAAAATTGAATGCCAATAGTTTCTTCGAAAAGCGGTCGGAATTTAATTTAAATATATTGAAACTTCGATCGATTTTACTTCCAAACTGAGAAATTAGGAATAAAAATGTCATTTAATCATCTATGAACACCTATCAATAAAATAGAGTTCACCTTATATTTAATGAACACACGATACTCTCGCATCAAGATCCGTAAGTTATAGAATCTGTTAGACAGACCTAGTGGAAGAGATGGAACCAGGGTGCGTCATGGCGATCGATGTGAGGTGTATGGGCGAGGAAGTAATAAGAAGTACGTTAAGAAGCATCGTTCTGTGCACGCAACCTAAAATTTGGGGACGTAATGGGAGTATCAAACTCCTCAAAAAACATTCAACACAACATTTGGCATCAATACTCAGAGGAATATCCAATGGAAATAGAAGTAGAGATGCAAAAACCACACCAAGGAATGATAAGAAGATGGTTCTACGAATCGCATGAGCTGAAGGGAAAATTTTGAGGACTATCTCTCACACAAGAAGAAGATGGAGCAAAATTAATAAGGGTTAGCATTAGAACAAAGACGGTTCTTCGAAGTTTAGATCCGCGTTTGACGTATGTGCCAGCGGTTGCTGTATACGCTATAGATATATACATATACAGAGCTTTGCCTACACATTAGAAGTGTTAAGTTTTTTCAATAATTTTAGGTGACAGGTAAGCATTTTTTGCCTACGTTAGGAAATTTGGTAATGTTCGGCGAACTGATGAATCGAATGCATGTGATTTTAGCTATGCTTGTAAGAATTTTAGACGGGACGCATCATTGCACCGTGCAACCCGTGAGGCATTTTTAAAAAAAGTAAACATCGTGAATTAATGGCAATTCAATGTTTATACGGCAGAATAAAAATTTCTGCAAAGAGTCTGCTTTTCATATATCAATTTGACTCATTTTGCTAGTTTGACTACTGAATGGCATAAATTCTTTGAGAATTGTTGTTTCATTTAATTATTTATTCATGCTGAATAAATCTGGTCACAAGAAAACGGTGTAGATCATGCGATCTTTCTCCGAAATTGGCTTTGGAAACGTGAAGTTCTAGACTGTAAAAGGTCATGGTCGGAGGAAGCAGGCGGCATTCATGTAACGTTAGTATATGAAAATTATTGCCAGTTATCGAGGCCTCTAGTGATACATTTTAGGTTAAAATTTTCGTTTTCCATTTACAAAACAAAAAGACTTGTGGTGAACGTTCTTTAAAATTTGTTTAATGTCTTGAAAATCATACACTCTTCATTATTACATTTTGTCCCTCATTGAGGTTCTCAGACAGCAATTAAATGGCATTTTACTCCAAGGAACTCAAGTAATACTGAGTCGTGAACGCCAATTTTGCTCGTGGAGATGTGTTACACACTGCTTTTTGTGTTTTTTCTTGCAACCAAAATTCTACATTCACAAGTTTGTTTGGCGCGAGAAACGAGTAGGTGGCGAGAAGAATTATTTTACATGCTTCATTTAAATGTGGTGCCATGTTCGCCAGCGGGATTTTCTCATTTCTCGCCAACAAATGATGTTTCAAACGAGAAGATTACGCAGGAGCGAGCAAAGCTTTCCTCAAAATCGGGACGCAGTGAAGCAGACCGTCTGTCCGCTTGCAGCCGGCGTGCCGCATCAGCCAAACATGAGGGGCTTAGAGTGGATTACTGGAACAATGCCTGCGCTCAATCAGTGATCTGTGAATTCATTTCCGTGTCTAAAAAAGAACGTATTTACGAAGCTCGTGAGGCCAATTCATCCCCTTCGTCATGTACTCTTTATGAATAATATTCTAACATTGAAACTGCATAACACTGGCATTAATATTCGGTGCATGCACAACAATTAATCATAAAAATGGGTTTCTCGAAATTGTACCTGAGTAACCGAAAATTGCGAACACTAAATAGTTCATTCTGCGTCTCCGACATCGTCCCTGGCAGTAACATAATCTATTGCCTTCACACATATCGCTTCACACATAGCCCGTAAATTATTTTCGCTCGTCAACCTGCCACACTACCAAACAAACCTACGAGACCTTCAAAGTACGTCGAATTGCAAAATACAATTGCCAAAATAGAACGTAGTAAATCATGTCGGCAGGGTGCCCCGATGGCAGCACAGATAGCAAAATACAACTCATCCGGAATTCTTCATGTTTTAATTGTGATACAAGCAATGTGGTCATTGGCTGAAGTTGTGGCGGAGTACGGTATATAATAATGGGGTCAGTGTGTCGAGAAAAAAAGGAGGTCATTATGAAGAACGTGACCTTGATAACGATGTTATTTATCAAACAGTTGGCTGCAACAGATAACAAATTATTCTTACGCTTGGATCACATAATTTGTTCGATTTGAGGTTCACCAAGAAAACGCAGTGTCTGACCAGTATTTTTTTTAAATCATGATTTCTTTGGAGTAATGAATGGATCCCGCACATTTTGCACCATTATGTATCTTGCCGCTTGCGTTTGAATTTTTTATTTTGTTTTACAAGCCAGCCTTTACTTCCATATTTCACTCTTGTGCTCTTAAATGTCGTGGAAACACTGCAAATTGATTTGTTGCATTTCCAATCAGTATCACAAGACCACGTATCACTAATATTTTGTCCTCAAAATGAAAAATGGAATTCTTTAGTCGGTTATGTTGTCGTCGTATTGATCAATAGTTGCAGCATAGCAATTTCGATCTGTATGTCATCTCACACCTCTGTAAATCTCCTACCCAATTTCCTTTATCTTTAGCCTAAGGGCTTAAATCTCTTCTTTGTCACCTGATCTTCCTACGAAACACACTAATGAGGGTAAGCTTGCCTAGATAGTTTCGCTCTCACATTTAGCGCAAGTACAAATTTTCCATTAAGTATTGGATCATCAGTTTTTTCTTGATCAACTTTCAAGCGAATATAGGAGCGAATTTGAAGTAAATTCTGAATTGAATTAGTGAATTTATTAAAGTATATTTTCGTTCAGATTTTTTGTCAGACGTGGACGAATAATTTTGCAACGATCTTCGGTTTTGACTCAGGCGTACCAGGAGTTGCTCATCTATCCAGCTTGCTTATGATAACCAGAGATAGTTCGCTTAAAGCAGTTTTCCCCCTTTCTTGACGTGCTTTCTTCCTGTTATTTTGTTTCTGAAACGATAAAAGTCATTCTCCCATTGAGTCCTGGATGTCAACTATCCTGTGATATTGAGACCTAATCCCCTTCTGTATTGACAGCGTACGGTAGTAATCCCCCACTCAATCCTGAAGAGTCTGAAGACGCCCAAGCCCCAAGTCATGAGTGAACTGTACATTTTATCGTCAGCTTGTGGTTCCACCCAAGCAAGAATAATTTATCGGGTAACTCCATCGAACAGATACAATATTACATATCGAGGATTCAAATTTTAAAAGTTGAATAAAAAGTATTGAATGAAAAGTTCACAATGAATGCTCTACAAGCATGCAAGCGTTTTTTCAGCATGAGTGTTACCTTCAAACTCGTTCATCTTTTCAACCAACTGGCCTATTCAAGCTAAGGGTTTTCAGTTCCAGTAATAATGCTGATGCTGTAGTTTCTTCAGTGATGTATTCTCAAATTATGCAGGATTTTTCTAATGAATTGGTAAAAAAATAAAAACGTTGGTTATTCTGATCCCCGTAAAGTAAGCAACATAATTATGCTTAGTCATTTATGAAGAAGATATTTAACATTTTAAGTTGACCTCAAAAAACATGTCATGATAAATGTAACCGTGTCATTATCGATATTGGGTGCAAAGAGGCTCGTCAGTATCACGACAGTCCACAAAGTAATGAAAAACCTTTGTCTAACTTTTTATGTACGAGGTTGAAAACATCTCCTAATTCATAATGCGAAATAAGTCAATTTCCAGAGGTACAATAAAGTTTGAACTTGTCGGAGTCCAACAGATTGACCAACTAGTTATTTTCTGAGGAAATTTTTACGAATGATGGGACTTGTAACGCACTTAACGATTGCTGGATCACCTCTTCGACCAACAACATTCAACTCAAGATGACCACGAAGAAACCAGCTAGCATCATGACCCTCTGCGTTGTTTCGAGTGAATTTTCATCAAGCCCGTCATGAGTTTCTGTAGAAAAATATAGAAACTTGAGTACATTCAAAAGTACTTAGTACTTATGTATGTTTGATAAAATTTCTTAGTACATACATAATTTCTTAGTACCAGGTACTTAGTACTTAGTTCTTAAATACTTTTGAAGTACTTTATGTCCAGCTCTGGTCTTAAAAACATAAATCATTCCATGACAGAAAGTCAAGGCTTCAAATGAAGCGCTCAAGTTCCAAGAAGACTCAGCCCCCACCACACGGCGCGCAAAACCAATGACTTGGTCAAGAAGTCCGGTGTGCTATTCTGGAAGAAAGACTTTTGGCGTTCCAAATCACTTGACCCGAACACGCTGGATAACTATTTTTAATCGCAAATTGAGGTTAAAGCTTGCGCAAAGCCCCAAAACAGCGCCACAGCTCTTATAAAAGACATCAAAAAAGCCGTGGAGTCGTTGGAAGTGGCAGAAGTTATCCGAGCGGTGTAAAGCTTCCGAAAGCGTGTAGAAGTGGCCATCATTGCTAAAATAGTATTTAGGGTTGAAGAATTGAAAAGAAAATTGTACAGATTTATTTGAAAGACTATGCAGCTCGCTTGTTACTGATTCTTTTGAAACGTAATCTGATATTAAAAAAAGCTTGGGTGATGCAAATTTCCCCAAAATACCTCTTGATTTTCGAAAATATCACTCAAGCATATAAAATCACCATTAACAGCTAATTCGTCACACACAAGCTCAGGTATTTTTGCGTCTACAAAAACTCTCATGTCATAAGTGCTACAGCTTGTTTGCAAACGCTTCCGCTGTTCTGATAGCTCTTCGCATGCTTCTGTATCTGGCAATATGCAAGAAGCGATTACTGTATTTTACGAGTAAACCATAGTGTTTTCTCTTACTTCAAGAAAAGTGGCCAACAGAACATAAGGTAGTTCACTGAGAAGTGCTGTCCCCCTAACCAGCCCTCGCTAGAACTGAGGCTTCAACAACTCTAGAAGCAGTAATTTACCATTTAATTATCGCAATTATTCATTTTTCACGTACTTGTCTCTATCCGAGAGTCCATCTTAGAACTGCTTGATTGTCAGATAAGCGAGATCGCGCCGAGACCTATGATGCTTAATTTCAGTCAATGAAGTGTGAACCAGTTCAGCTAAAGATGTGAGCCTTCGGATTTTAGTGTAATCGTTCATTTTCAAATAAAATGCTCTGCGCAACGTAATGGAATTATATCTTTTATCCGAAAGGACACCCTGATGATGTATTTTAATTTTTTTTCTAGAATGTTCTACGATTGTTTTCAGTGGCTTTGATTTCTAGTTTGTGAGTTAAAAAAGAATTTTTGTTTTCGTGACATAATTACGGATTGATTGACAATGGATACAAGCCAAAAATCTGGTTCCTTTTGTTTCTTCTCCGACTTAATTCATTTCTCTTATTTACCACCTCGTTAAGCCTGATTCTTACTCCTAAGCTATATAAAATTTACTTTGCAGGTCTCTTTTTGCAATCGAAGAAGCAGGCTTGCCAGCCTTAAAACATGCAAGGAAGAAAAGCAGGGGGCCAAATACGTCGTAAACTTCCGAGAAAGGGACACGGAAAAGCAGGCAAAGTAATACAATTCTCTATACAAAGGACGTCACTATGAGCTACAGGTGTGTGTTCAGGCCGAGGAGGGCTGGAGGACTTGGACCGTTAGTTATGTTCCACAGCACTCAGCTGCGATGCCGCAGTGGTTTACTTGTTTCCTCTTGCAAATGATGCAAATGAAATTCGCAATAAAATGTCGTGTTTTGATTCACCATACACAGTGATTGAGTTAACCCTCATTGAAGTACAACATATAGCGTCCTGTATTATTTTAGGTAAACAGGTGAGAGATGATTCTCAATCAAACTCATGATAAACGAGTACATCACACTTACCGAAGTGTGCACACACACACGAGCGCTTTCATGTGCCTATTAATATTAACTCCTTATTAAGTGTTGTATTCCCAATGCGGTGTCTCATCGGATGTTGTTGATCTTTTTTTTACCGAAATAACGCTGCCTTAGGAATCATTTCTGAATGACATTTGAGTTCTACAGTCATCAGCCACTAATGAGAAAAATTATTTGAAAACTATATATTAGGATAGAGCTTATATGGGAGTAAAAAATAAAAGTGGAAATTCGTAAGCTATCATGCTCTGAAACAAGTCCACTTCGCCTAGAAACGTTACAGCCAAAATTATAGATTCAAAATATTGCATTTAGAGGTAGTCCATAGGCCTTGAGAATTATGAATTTTATTAAAATCAAATCATTTAGAAATCTCTGGTGTACTGCACCTTGTCCACTCCCATTCTCCAGCTCCACAGGAAAGTATTACAATCGAAGCTAAAACGTACCTTTACTATGAAGCTGCACCACTCAGCTCGTTGCGGGTGGGTTCGAGCCAACTCTGCCTGTCTGGCGTCTGGGATGGTACGCCGATGTTCTGCTTTCACCTGAAGGTGAAATAGTAGGTGCTCTTCATTCTTTGTGAGCACTTATTAAACTGTTGGATAAGAGCTATCCTTCGTTCCGCATGGTCGTTAACCACTTTGGTTCGCTTCCCAAGAGGATGGCTCAGCGTCCAAAAAATCCGTGAGAAGACTAAGCCTTTGAAAGAGGTGCATACTGTAAGGCGAAGCGTACGAATATAGATGGCTGTAAGCAATGGTCTTGGGACTACTTAGTTGCAGCACTTTCCGGGCTTCTCATCTTCATCGCTATTCATGCTTATCAGTAATCTCCTCTTTACTGACAAACTCACTTCTACATCGAATAGCGATAAGCTGACGTTCTCCTCCGAGAAATACCACTAGCGGTATTCTAGTTTCTCGGAGGTGGCCGTCGAAATGTCAGAATATGTGGCACTGCAGGGAGAGCTTTCATCAGGTTTAGGTCGTGGCGAAGAGCTTGGACAGGACTAGGAGCAGTGAACCAGTATTCCACATAGATGGGAACAAAAAAGCAGAACATCTCACGTAGGCCTTTCTCTTCCCAGGCTGTCAACTTGAACTAACGACGGAATAACCAGGCCTAGATAGAGTACGTAGAGAGCTTTTGATATCAAACGGGCGTGGGGCATTGGACCAGGAGTATGAAAGTGAACTCCTTAAGAGAGTTCAGCTCCAATAAACAAGATCGTGAGCTCCAGTAGCTCCCGATAGTCGTCTCGTGGTTCATGAGATGTTAACTGCCCGGTGACAAAACTGAAGATGCGCTCGTTTTCTTCTGAGGTCCGAGGTCGAACCACATCATCCGTCAATCCAGAATCACAGGTAGTTTAATCAATCCTCTCCTAGTTAGCTTGGAATTTTTTTAATAGAAGTATATCGGGCCCGGATGAAACACCCATGCAAGCTTTGAATACAGCGACAAGAAAAAGCTCCATTATCTGATGCCGACATGCTAAGGGGAGGAGGTCCCGCCCCAGCTTCTGCTCAATGTATACATAAGCACCTCCTCGTATTCCAGTGTTAGCTGCCGTAGTATCTGTGATCGGAAAAAATAATAATAATGTGTGCAGTACCGTAGCCCACCTACCCACACACCGGCTTACCTCGCCACGATCTCAGCCCAGCTGAAGAGCGCTGTCAAGCGTCATAGCCACTCGTGCCCGCGGGCCTGCCGTTAGTGAGCTTCTCACCGAGCAGAGTACTCTATACGCGAGGCTCTGGCTGATCCACAGCCACACAGATACAAATCTGTCGCAGTTCAACTGCAAGATAACACCGAGATAAAATGCTCAAGACAAACGCACGTAATAAACACTCAATGACCTCCGCTCCAAACACTGAGTCCACGCTCACGGTTGCCAAATGAATCAGTCAGCTCATGGCCACATTTTACGAAAAATAATGGTCAAAATAGCCACTACGAAATTCATAGACATTTTTTCATTTAAAAATCACAATACTAATAAACTTTTTACTCATTTTGACAATATTACTACGAAAGCACCTCCTCGAGATGTTGCATGTTTCTGTTTCTTGAATCGTGCGATATCTTTAAAAATGGCCAAGTGAATTTCTCACGGTCACAGCGTTCAAAAAATTACCAATTTTGTGTAAATTGGTCATGAAATGGCCAACCTGGCACCCTGTCCACGCTGCCAGCTGTCTCCCGACCGCCCGCGAGAATGCTGTCTCACCCAGAAGGCGCGCCTTCTCAGCGCCCTCTCGTGGAGCAAACACCACAGTATCGAAACCAAGAGCTGCGATCTTGTTAGTGAGCCCCCACTCGTCTAGAGCGTCAACAACAGCTTGGGCCTGACTCTCCCTCGAAGGGATCTTGGGGACTCCTAGAAGCTGACTGACCCAGAGACCCAGAGGGGCAGACGATCCCCTCGCAAACTCGAGGTCAGATCTGCCATAAGCTTTCCATCCCAGTGCGCAGTCAAAGGAATGTTGGCCGAAAACTTCTCACGCAGACTGCTTACAAACGTTGCCCTCGTTCTGATTCTCTCTCTCTCCTCACTAAACAACCACGGAATTCCTTGTTAATATTGAGCTCAGCCGGATCGCTACCCAAGCTCCTGATTGCTTCAGTAATTATTATGGTGGCTTTCCGGTTTGAAACTTGGGTATACGTCGTGCCTCATAGCACACTGAGTTGCTGTCATGTTTCACACTGTTTGACACACAGGCTATGTAGGGTTGCCAGTACCAACACTATGGAAGTGTGCTTCTTGAACACTCTGTCAAGAACCCATTGCCTCTGTGACTGTAGGGCACTTCCGTACAGGGATGATTTGTAAAGTATGTAAATGTTTGCGGTAGGATACTAAATAGTTCAATGAAAATTAATGAACGCATAATTAAATGAATTTCCTCATGATTGAATTAACGACGAGAAACAGAAGAAAAGTTTTGTCTGGCATTGGAAATTAACGACTGATGCCGCAATAATACGACGAAAAGGAAATATTTTAGAACTACAACCTCGGATCACAACACCTTAATTTTGGGAAATTATTATTTTTTTTATTTCTCTTTCCGGCCAAGTAGACGATGGCAAATCTGAAGACATGAATGCCAATGTGTGGTAATTATTCCTGCAACTTCTCCGCAACTTACCAAGTTTGTATCACACGTAAAACCATCAACAGTAGGGTAAATTTCAATGTCAAGCATTGCAACAGTGCCTGAGCCTTTTGCGTCAGATTGTATTTATACAAATTGAGAGAGATCGGTATTCATCACTACGGCAACTCTTCTATTAATACAGCATTTGAAGATTTTGGTGTTTACTATTCGTCCTTATTTAAGCTATAGAAGCAGTAATGCCTAAAATGACACAATAGTAGCATATGCGGTTCATTTCAGCATAATTAAAGGGAAAGTGTAGTTTGCCTCCAATACAGGAGATTTTCTAAGTCCTGCCATTTATGGATCTGGAGAAGGCGTATGACAGGGTGGACCGTGATGCATTATGGAAGGTTGTAGGTTTGTATGGAGTGGGTGGAAGACTGTTGAATGCGATCAAGAGTTTCTACATTGATAGCAGAGCATGTGTGAGAGTAGGGAATGAGGTGAGTGATTGGTTCTCAGTTGTGACAGGCATGAGACAGCGATGTGTGATGTCGCCGTGGTTGTTCAGTTTGTTTATGGAAGGTGTAGTGAAAGAAGTGAATGCGAGAGTGTTGAAAAAAGGTGCGCAGTTGGTGGGACAAAATGCGACGAATTGGGAAGTATGTCAGCTGTTGTTTGCAGATGATACAGCGCTTGTGGCTGATTCAGAGGAAAAACTGCGGAGGACTGGTTGCAGAGCTTAGTAGAGTGTACGAGAGTTGAGAGTGAATGTAAATAGAAGCAAGGTGATTCGAGATAGGGTGGATTGTTTGAAACATTGGATGTGAGGATGAATATTGAAGTGTTAGAGGAGGTAGAGCATTTTAGGCACCTCGGGTCGGACGTGGCTGTGAATGATAGTATGGAAGTAGAAGTAAGACATCGTCTGAGTGACGGCTGCTAGACATCAAGTGCAAAATGAACGTTTTTGAATGCAGTAGTAAGAGTATTAGTGCTAAAAGGGGACCGTTTGAAAGCGAGCCAGTTTTGCTGTATGGAGCAGAGTTTTGGGTTTTGAGAGCAGCGGAGAGGAAGAAACTGGATGTATTTAAGAAGAAGTATTTGACGAGCATGTTTGGAGTAACAAGAAGATATTGGATTAGAAATGAGTTGGTTAGTGACCAGACGGGTGTTGTCAAAAAGATGAAAAAGGCGGGTGGATGAAAGAGTGCTTGGATAGTTTGGGCATCTTGAAAGAATAAATGCTGAACGGCAGGTAAAAAAGATTTATTCATCGGAGGTGAGTGGTAATAGAGAGCGAGGAAGGCCCCGAATGAGTTAGATAGATGGGGTGAAACGTGCATTGTATAAGAGGGGTCTGACTGTGGACGTGGCGAGAGGGATGACTTCGGACAGAAGTGAATGGAAGTAGTGTATAAGGATGTAATTATTTGACGTGGTCACTGGAAGCCTGCCCGCATTTGATGGGGTATTGTGTCTTGTCATGTGCGGAGGGAGGCTGCACACAATGAAGCGGTCGGGGTAAACCAGCTATGGCTGTTGGGCCTGTCTGTGGAAAAGGGTAGTGCTGGGCTGCTATTGACCCGGGCTGTTCTTGTGCGGCCTGTGATGCCTCTCTCGCATCCTACTGTTCAAGGGTGAATGATTGTGGCTTGCTGTCGGCTACCCTCCCGTAACGAGGAAAAGCCTGATGTATGTATGTAAATTTTTGACGTAAGGAAAATAGGCTAACCCTGAAATAATTGATGAAAGCTTTACTATGGGTGATCCACCAGTAATAGTATTTATAGAATAACGGAAAAGGAGAACAGTTATTTCCTTGCAGAGTACGATAGATTGTTTATACAGCAATTCTAATTTCAGCCAATCAATGTTGTGGTCAGACATGGGCCTATTTATGATGAGTGCAAAATTTGTTCCTAAAACTGGAACATAGTTTATGATTTCAGTATTTTTTCACTTGATTAGTACATTAATGTTCCAACCTTCACAACCGTTTGAATACATCAATTTGACATTGTTCTGAAATAACAATAAGACAACATTTTCCATTCGATTAACTGATTTGAACGAAGTCGATTGAACTCAGAGTGGAATTTTAATGGATATCTTCTTTGCTTATCAAACGTTTCAAAGTTGTTGGGGAAGTTGAAATATAAAAGAACTTATTTTATACTAAATTTTAAATGGTAAAAATTTTCAGTTATAATAAAATTTATTTAACAAACAAATTTTGCAAACCTCGCTTTATTTATCGTGTCTTTTTAGATTCGTTATAGTTTCAAGTTGGCATTTAAGTTGGAGGGTGATTAGTAGGAGTAAGTTAAATTTGGGTTTGAAGTACCGCAAATTTCACCTAAGTGTACCATTGCAACTTTAATTGCCCTATGTAACACCGAAAACGGTGTGATGAAGATGTTACACTTCACTCTGTGGCAAGCGTATAACACACTTGGGTGTGATAAAAATGCCTCATGTTTCATTTCAGCGTAAAGAACACAATGTGTAATTACTCAGATGACTTTCGGAGATCAAGCGATTTTTGGGGGATAAATCTTGTGGTAAATGGTAGTTCATGCATGTACGCTAATAGATAGCGCTAAAATGTTCTAATTGTTGTTGAATAGTAGAATGATAGTACATTGAGCAACCGTATCAATAGTGATTGTGTATATTTTTTATGAAGAAGAAGGAGTGATAGCAGATCTTGCAAGTAGAGTATATTAAAGATGGGCCATTTCGGAATCCAGTACTCACAAACACTAGCACTTTTTTCCGCAATACGAGGACAATCAAACGAGACAACGACATCGTTGGGTATACCGGGAGTGAAGGCAGCTCTGATATTATTATCCGTCTTGATCTCCTTCGTCCTGATCAATGATACTTGCGTAAGTACTGGAGGAAAAGGGAAATTTGTTTTCTTTGTGATATATTTTAGCTTTCGTGTTTTGGTCGCCGGCGTAGAAGAAACAGTGAGGCCGGTAGACTTTTCTATGTCCTTCCTTAGCATCTGTACGCAACAGACGCAGATGGTCAAGTACTTTATAAAATGAAGAGATGTGTGCTGGGAAAGTACAGTTAAAAATTCATGATATCAGATTACCATTGCGCTTTTATGGTACTCTGAAATTGCATTATTCTGAAAATAGCACGTGCACCTAATTCATTGAGAGCACATTTACGGACACAAAATGACAACTATAACTTTGTCATCAATACAACATCAACGTCATCGTCATAGTTCATCGTTTCTTCTTCGACACTTCCTTTCATGCCGATTTCTGTACTGTAACTATAAGAATTCGATTACTAATGAACACTTGGAAAATAATCACACCTCCCAAAAGAATATATCCAACTCCTACGTGTCTTTCCTTTTTCACTCCATTGTAAAAAAATTGTTCCGGATATTGGTAAACCTGGAAATGAATTCGACGTCGCATGCTTACCGAGCTGATTAATTTTGCTCGTTAGGGTGATGCCATTAATGCTATTTGATGAGTAGTATTCCTACATTATCAAAATGTATCCATTACTTTAGCCAGTGATCAAACGTAACGAAATGATACTGCAATAAAATAATGTTTGATGTGAATTAATTACTTGCGTAAAATTTCAAAGCTTACGATTGAAAGCCACTCTCATTTCTTAACACGTTAACTGCGGCGGGTTAAACTAAAGTTCAAGATTCAACTCAAATTCTAGTAAAATTGAGATCAATTCAGAAAATAATGAATATTAATAGATTGTGCCTTCATATAGTTATCATTAAGTTTTATTAAAATTACGTTAATGACTGTTGGTCGGTCAGCAGCATAATGAAAATTCCTTCAGTGACCACCGATGGGCCACGTTGCCGTCAAAGTGCTATGTGTTTGCAACCATTCAGGCAAATGAGCATCGAGCATTGGATGAAAGACCAGTAATTGACCACAATTATTGTACAGAGGGATCAAATTAATGCAAAGAAACTTATTTCAAATTGATAAATCACTGAAAAAAAACTTGGAAAATATTGTAAGAAAGTTATCGATATAAGGTAAAATGGACGCATCAGAAATCAAGAACTACGAAATTATTCCACCGAATTAAATGTGTCTGCAAACAGTCCAATGAATAGGGGCATTCAATGTTACTCTGACAATAAATGCCGCACAGGTATTAAAATATTAGTATTGCAATTATGAAATGCTCACTCTCAACAGGGTTGTGTATATTTTACAAAATGGTCGTTTTCTTGCAGAATTGTACGTAGAACTCGACTGAAAAAATGCCCACAGTACAGTATTTGCGTGCTGAAAGTGATTTCTATTTCATTTTCATGAACGTTTCATTAACGGGCTGTGCAAATTGTATTTCTAAACTTCAGTTGAGCAATAGTTGCAAGATTTTTGAAAGTGGCGAAATTTCTCTTTAAGGAAATTTTAACAATCACAGAATCGTTATTTCATTGTTCGTCAATTTGCAGAGTTTGAGATGAGGCCTAAATTAGGGCTGTCGCAAGACAAAACAATCGCAGGCAAATCCATAGACTGAGCGATTAACACTTTTGAAAGTAGCCTAGTGCCCCAGTTTCCCAGTCTTCTAACACCGAGCATTTGAACAAGAATGAAGTGCCTGCGAGCCTGCACTCCAGCCCTCTGATCGCGCAGTCTCTCACAGCCCAGGAATGGTCGAGTGCATCGCGCGAGGATTTGGGACACATTAGCAGGAGATGAGCCACGTGCCATTAAGGTTAAGCCTAATCAGCCCGGAGAATTATGCTACTCCTGAAGCACATTTGATCTCAGTTTGAAGACATGATTTGGCAGTCCGAGGGCTGTGAATCGACCTAAATAATTTCGTGTTTCACTTTACGAGCAACGATATCAGAGCATTTTTGGGGGAAACTCTATTGGTCCTTGAAATTTAAATTTTTTTGTGACATATTGCTCAGATGGAGAGGAATTAGGGAATTTTTCCCATTGTGCACCTATCTATGGCTCAACTGTACTTAGTTTGCAGTATAAACGGAATTTAGGTGTCTCTACAATTTTTTGAATACATTTTCGCTCTAGCGAGTTAAGTTTCACACATTTACCAAAGATTGGGACGGAAATACTGTGTAAAGTTAATAAATTCATAGATTTTGAGAATGACTACAATAAATCCTTGAAAGGAGAAAACTGAAGGTAGTCAATAAATTCAAAGACGCATTGGTCTAAAGTTGTAAATTAGGGTACTGTCAACTTCAGATTTAAAAAGTTGAAATAGGAAAGATTTATCCTCACGCAAAATATTATGTATTTTACTGCTCAGGAAAGTGAAAAAAAACAACCTATAAACTCACAGAATCTGTGGAAAAATAGACATTGAGAAAAGAGTCAAGCGCTGTCATAAATAAAATTTCCATTACGAGCTAATTAAGCTATCACAGTTTCGTGGACGTTGAAAATCTCCGTTTGCTCTGAAATACCGTAGAGGTAAAAGAAATTTACACAAGAGTACATAGATAAATGTTGATCATCTTTAAATACATGGTGAAATTTTCATTGGGTGTTTAAAAAATATTAAGTAATGAAAATTAAATTGGCGAAAAACGCGGATGGGTAACATGAGTGAAATTTTTCCCCCAGTATCTTGTTGAGCTTTAAGCCTTCTAAACGTGCCATCCAATTAGCCGAAAGCACGCCCTCATGACATAGAGGCAAAGGCACGTTAGTTTGAAACTTTTACCTTTCAACATTAAGCCCTGTCGAATGTTTTCAATTCTCGGGGACAGACAACATATAGTTCAATGGGCAGATGTTGAAAGGACGACAATGTCGCTTCCTGAGAGACTGGGGAGGACGTGAGCAGCGCACGATCAGTGTTTTTCCTTAACTTCATGAAAAGCTACTCGGATGTGTTAGAATCACCAAAGTTTTTTACAAAGTTTTATCAATTGAGTAAGGCAGCAACGAACATAAAACTTCAATGGCATATTTCTCAAAGATTTATCCAAAAGTTAACGGGAAAGAAAGTGCTAATTGCTAGCTGTTTGACTGCCAAAAATTATCCATTCGCCAACCTTTTCAAATGAGGATCGAGCTGCTCGCTTGATCTTCGTGCATAAAATGCGGGTACATATTTTCTCGCTCGCGCTATTCGTTTTCACTCGTAGATGAAGCGTGAGTGGAGTGATTGTGAACAAAATGATGAAATGATGATAGAAATTGTAAATCTGCACCATATTTTCAACATGTCCATGAGCTTGCCAGGCACTAAATTGTGAGGACGTATGTTTGTCCGATAATGGTGACTGCGCAGCGGCTGAAAAAAAAACTTTTCGCTTTGTACGAACTTCGACCGTTTTGACTTCAGTGTTGAAAATTTATTAACAATAATTGGCTTCTACTTACTTATGTACCTCGTTCAAAAACTTTCGAAGAAATTTAATTGCTTGGAGATGTCTCTTTCAATATTTCAGAAGCAAGTTGTTGCATCCAATCTCATTTGAAAATATTTTACTACACGAAGAACGCAGAACTCAAATTTTTTACATGGTTAACAAATGAATGCTGCTAAATTTTTTCTATCTCAAATTGATTGTTTAAAAATGTACTCACTTGAATATGTGCGTTTCAGAATTTTGCAGAACTCTTCCAAAATAATTTTAGTTTAAAATTTTATTAAGTTTTTTTCACACTGAAACGGAAACATTTCTACCTGCGCGTAGGGTAACTTTATCATCGAACAGCATTAAAATAGAAAAATGACGTGAAATGGGTTAATCGCTTAATTTAAAGTTACGAAAATGATTGACAAGGCAATCAAATCTTTTTTGCAATAAGTTCAAAAGTTCAATGCAAGACAGCGGCACTAAATATTTTTCAAATTTAGCAGTCCAATCGCAAAATTCAATCATTCTCACTCATTGCTTGACTTGGAATTCATCTGAAATGTTAACAAGAAGCTCACTCACCAACAGAATAAAATGAGAAATGTAGTCAGCCATCTCTAGGAGCTAAGGTGAAGGAATACATTTTGGTCTCCAGAAAATACGAGTAGCTTGGAAGGTTGTAAGGGTGGGTGTGACCAACCAGTTCTCGCACTTTCACAATTAATTCAAATTTCTTCGGCTAAGGCTTTCTTCATTTCTAATTCAAGTGCCGTCAGAGAACTCGTGGATTTTTCAACAGCCATGAAGAATGTCTGTAACAAAACTTTCATTATTTAATTTTTAGATCAGCAATGTGATGGTCATGTTGAACTGACTCTACATACTTTGAAATCGCTTGATGGTGGAAATTCATGTTTCGCTTAACAACGCCTTTATGGTTTAGATTTTAGGGCCTTTCTCAAAAATATATTCCAGGTTGGGGTCGCAAAGTGGAAATGGAATGTCATAAATCCTCCAGTCAACAAGACTGTTGCAAACCAAAAGACACTTGAAAACTGAACTCAGCAAGTGGCTTTCTATGTATGTTACGTGAGACTCAGCGCTCTTGCAAGAATCTAGTTCTAACAATGAGTTAATTTGTTCTCAAAGCTTGCCAATTACATTTCATTATTCTATCGCTCTTTCCTTTTTTTTAACCACTGCTCTGACAGCCTCATTACATTGATAGTAATATCTCATTTTATATTATACTTCTGTAATCGTGTCTCATGCGTTTGATGCATGACACGGATTTTTGGAATTAATTTTATAAATGAAACATGTTTTGAAACGAAGAATTCTTTTACCATGTTAATTACACCTTATCAAGGAATATAGTTATATACAATGGAGTTTATTTTTTGTTTAGCGTCAGTTGTTTAAAACATTTTCATGATCTCAGACCGTAAACTCACTAACGAATTGCAACTGTAGCCTGCAGTGATCTTTACCTTCATTTTAATCGTAGAACGTTTATTCGGAATGAGGTAGAGCTTTATTTTGTTAATTGACGCTTGCAAGTTACTTTCTGGATTTCAGAGTTCATCGAGAGGTTTGCGTGTGTTATGATCATCCGATCTAAGTTTGAAGTTAAACACTTTTTGTAACATCGATGTGTCGAGTGTCCGTCGAGCAGTATTTCTGGGAAAGGAGCTCGGATGAAATTTGGGAAAAGCTTTTTTATATTTTGATTCCTATTTTTTCATGAGCTATTTTTTGGCTAGAAGAAAACTACGAAACGAGAAGAAAATCGATTAAATTAACACTGGCATGGACTCCTGGTGTCTTCATTTAATTCATCTTCAGTTTCATGTTCTGTTCATTTCTCCAAATAAAATTAATATTTCATTCTCCTACGCTTCCCATAAGAAAATCTTCATTTCTCAATTGCAAAGCAAAAAATGAGCGAGTCGTAATTTATCGAAAATACGTTGAAATGAGAGTTTAATCACCTTGAATGATGCTATACAAGCCATGCATGAAATGTCGTTTTAAAGAGAAGTACTCAGATTTGGCAAGAATAAATTGGAGATCTTTTTATATGATATACGCTGTCGTTTTCCAACAGTAAACCAATTATATTGTTCCCAGTTCATTTCAGGTTATGAGTTTGCACACTACGCAAGGTCCTGGTCTGTTTGGACCACTACTATGCCCTCAATGCTTTCTCTCCCTGCGCTCTTACAATTTGAGCTTTGAGAGTGGCAGCCACAGCTCCCCTTGACCCAGTTGTGCTTCAAAGTCTGATGCTTTTTGTGGTGTTCCACGAGTGCTCAAAGAAACCTTAAAATCTTTATGTGGTTTAGCCACCGTGTTTTTGGTGCTCTCGACGCTAGTCAAAGGAATAGTTGGAGTGCACTCGATAAGATCAGCGGTCAAAGATCAGTCCAGAGTTCTGTAATTTGAGTCTCGTTTTAATTTACTGGGGTATGGTTTGGGTGGATTTGAATGGTAATTTCTTAAGCCTCAATCTCTGCGACCGATTTAATTCCATTGAAGCCATGTTTCACGGTATTTTATAGAAGAACGGTATGAATTTTAATGATTTGCTCACTATTTTTCCTTACTCGTTATCGTAAAGAGAAAATCGCATCTACGTACAAGCGGTTGAGTCAACCTAAGATATTTAATTTATTCCTCCATTGCAGCAGCTGGTGTGAAAAACCTTTCCTGCTATCAGAACTGGATCGTGTCCTCTGACTGTGAATGGAAACTAAATTAGGGCAATCATACATCAAACGAGGAAAAAATACCCTTTCCATGCCTTTTGCAAATCATTTTCGGTCATAGGTAACTCTAACACTGAGATTATCTTTCTCTGAAATTAAATTAGAGGATCGTGCTCTGAGAGTTCTTTACCATACATAATTGAAATTTTATTTGTTGTACAATAATCTCTAATACTGTTACATTATCAGCACTGCCACACTGTTTTTTGTTTTTGCAGTACTGATACTTTCAAATGTCTCTTCTTTGCAAAATAATTGGGAAATTTTAATTTTAATTTAACCTTCCTAATACTTGCATCTTTCAAATGATTAAAAATCTGGAACAAATTGGAGAAAATTATCTGCACAATCATTGCCATTTTGAAGCAGTTGCATATTGTAGTCAGTAAGCAATGACTGTTTGAGGAGCGCAATCGGCAGCAGCATTACAGCACCTCAGATTCAACAGAGCCAACAATATCTCTCCTATTTCACAATACTTTGTAGTTCTACTTCATCAGGAAAATACATGCGACAAAGTTCAGGAAGAGTAGACTGCTCGAGAGCTGCTTTCTTCAGGAGTCTTTTTCTCACTTGCGACCCAGTTGGCGCACTAAAACGCTCAAGTGTACCTTATCACACGGCTTAAAACTTTGTTTCATCTTTCACCATCTTCATGGGCAGATATTTTTATTTAAATACAAGACATTCCTCCCTTATTTACAGTGTAACTCAGGAAGAAAGAAAAACAAATGTTATGAGAAAATTTATAATTAAGAGAAAGCACAATCTTTAAACATCAATTTTCTGAGTTATCATCTACGCATTGAGTTGCTGCTTTCTAGTCTACACAGTAATCTTTCATTCACACGATGTAAAAGATCAAGATACCCTAATTCATTTCGGAGGATATCAAAAACTATAATGATTTGACTTTTGAGAAGCCACTGAAGAAACAACTCGTAAAGCTGTGTTATTAATGCTGTTAATTTTCTCTCAGTTGTTATGATGCAGACATTTTGTAAAATTTCCAGTTCATTTTTTGAGGAAAAGAATAAAAATTGAATCTGGAAACCACTTCGAACCAGCTCCTGGTCATTAGTTTATGACTTGTTGAAACCCTCAGAAGACACTATTTGGTTATAAACACGCATAATTCAAGAGTTTCCTAAATGAAGTTTGTTCATTGATAAGATACACAATGAAGCAATATCTATCTAATCAACTTAATAAGAAAATCGCATTTTAAATCACTGAAATGACTCCCAGATGATCAAAACTTGACCACCGGTAAATTAAGATGCAGAAAATCACGTGACAACCAAGTAGAAGTTAGCACAAATATGGGCTAACTAATGAGTCAAGCCTCCACTCGTGGCAATAACCTCAAAATTTCATTCAGACGTACTTGAAATGAATGTTTTCAATATTAAACACAAAAATGCTTCAGTTTTAAATCTTCATACTGTCAGAAACGTCAGCAGCCATCAAGACCATCAACTGGGTTAACAAAAAGTTCGTTTGTGTTTTAGTGGAAATGAAACTGAATTCAAAATTTAAAAATTTCTTTATGTACAACAGTTACCATGTACGTCTGTTTTTAGCCGCCATCTGTTAGGTAGATATTTAATCCCCTGTTTTAAAAATCTAGACTCTATATTAGAGAAGAACATTCCTCAGAAAATTGTCACATTTCATCAAAATCAATTTTTTTCACATTCAATGAGTTTTGCAGCAACCGAAACAAATGGAAATCAGAAGAAGCCAAACCTGAGGAATATGGAGAATGAGGTAAAATCATTCAAGCTGCAGCAACTTCTCCCGAGTAGTCAAAGCGGTGTGTTGGCCTCGCGTTGTCATGTTGTCATGTCATACAACGCTTTTACAATTCAGCAGTTTCGACGGTCCAGTTGTTCACAGTAAGCCGCTAAATTGATTCGAAGAAAGAAGTTCAAAATAGATAACACTCTTCAGGGCTCAAATCCAAGCACACATGTAATAATTTTTCTACTTGGAGGTTTATTATTCACTGGCGTACAATGATCGCTGACCCGAATGAAGTATTAAGGGAAATATGGTATTTAAAAACGAATGATTTTTTGGTCAAAACCTATACGTTAAATTTGCCATCATGAGAAACCAAAACTTTCTCTGCGTCTGGCTCTCTCAGGGGAACTCAAAAACGTTCTGCTCTGGGACGTAGGGGAAAATGAGGCTCTATTAAACGCTTCCTATTTTTCACAACCTTTTGTCTCAGATGTCACCATTTGGTAATTGGAATGCAACTGGCGTCAGTGAGTGCTTGAATCTCTCCCAATGATCGACCCCAGTTTTGGCTGATAATCCTACAGATTCTCCAACTTAATTCAAATTAAAATTTCTTGAGTCTGCCTCTAAGTGTCACCGTTCCATATCTGTCACGATCTTCCACGAAGTTGCACCGCACTATTTTACTCCCTTCGAGCTCAGTCTGGATTCCACGCTGTGATAAACCTTGTTTATACAGTTCAACGATCTGACTACGGTTAATTAAAGGATGATAGCTTGCTGGCCTTAGGCGTAATCGCACATTTACGTCAGAAGAACCTCTTACTGAGGGGAAAGCCATGAATTTTCTGACGTTTTAATTCATGCCTTACCTGGTTTTAAGCTTTTGATCAGCAGGCAATCAGCTCAGTCTTAAGCAGAAACAGATGAGGCAGAAATTGATATATTCTTCAATCTTCACCAATGAGTACACTTAAGTTGGAAAACTTTCTGAGTCATTCCCTGTAATATCATTTTTCACGGGTTTTCAAAAGGTGCTAAACTTATGATCAGGAGTGCAAATGTAGGGTCAATTTTTCTGCGTATCAACGTACGATGATTTATGTCACCTTTCACCGCGAGAAAAACAAAAGAAATCGTGAGGTTCAGTTGTACGTACTGACCTTCCTCATTCTGCTCCCATCCACCCCATCATTCAAATTTAAATTTATTTCGAATGCTTAGGAACTAAACTTAAGTGTATTAAATAGCGCTTAATAGAAAAGCTTCTTAAGTAGAACTGATTACAATTATGACGAAGTGTAATGTGTAAATCCCACTCAGAGTAATTAATTTATTTGCAGATAAATTCAAGAGCATACTTTCATATTTAGCTAGACTGATGAGAGGGCGAAGCAGAAGTTTCAGGCAGATTGATTTTGATTTAGATTTTTAAAAGGATTCAATTCAGATTTAGAGCACTGCAGTAATTCCTTTACTTGTCATACTTTCTATTAGGTGAACAATTGCAAATAAATTTTTATTAGCAGTTCCCAAATAGAAATTAGCACATTACCTTTGCAGTACCATTTCAATATATCTGTAGTTTGTCGCTGCAGCCACTCAGCGACGGAACAGTCTCCATCTCCACTTTTGCAATGGTATGAAAATTACTGCATTTTAGAACCAAATGATCACGTTTAATTTCTGCAGATAGAACTTTTTAATGAAAAAATGCAGGTCGAAGCAGATGTTCACAGCTCCTACAATATGCTGTCTCCTAAATGCCAATTGATCGCTAGGTGCTTGTGTTTTACACAGGTGCTCCCCGGAAGTAATCTTCGTTCATTGTGTGAAAAGATCCGGCTCAAAATGTTTTTCAATTTCCGAAAAATAGGAACCTCAGAAAATTTTCCGATTCAAAAGCGTGGAACAAGGCTCACGTGACAGACTTTTACGAAGTTGTGCTACGGAAACATGTACAAATGTCGCCGTCAATTTCGTACAGCTGTAGCCAAATGGCCTTTTGAGAAATCCAATATTGTTATTGCTTGTCATCTTTCTCGGTAAAGGAGCGTAATTTATTTGATCTGAAAGAACTCTAGGAATAACAATTTTGTAACTTTTTTGTGTGGTAAATTTGTTTCGAGTACAATCAAAGTTATGTTAAGCAATCTAAGAAATTTTTATAGTTGTTTTTTTTGATTGAGTTGGAAAAATGTAGGTATGATCGCATTCCATTTTTCTAAAAAAACTGTTAACTGACACAAAACTGTTGAAATACTCCTTGCTTTTTTCCATACTTCACTATGAGAATATAGAAATAAAACAGTCTGAAATGATAACAAAAATTAGTAAAAATCCAGTCCCTTTTCCTCAAAGTTAACAGACTGCCATTTCCAAAATATGCTCATTGCTCGCTCTAAAGCAAATTAACATAAATGAAAAAGTTGACGATAAATCGGCATATTTTAGTTTAGTTTGATCTAGCCTCGTTGCTCGCAATTAGGCGGTCCTGCACCTGCAGGCTCTGATGCTTTACGCAGAGCATCCTGAGGCCGAGTGAGAACTCCCGCGTGTTCCCACAAAATTTACACTCCCATTTCTCGACGCTTTTTATTTTCGTAAATTTTACGGGATCCAGCGAGCTTACATGCCATTACTTCTTCAATTTATTGTCGCTCTATTTGGTTCACGAAATTCGTTTCCAATACTTGGGACTCGACAACGACTGCAGTCCTACAAAAGTTGCCGATCAAATTAGCATGGAGTCGTAACTCTAGGGAGGGGAAGAGCATGCGCACCGAGGAGGGGATAAGAGAACTACATCTATGAATTTTGTATTCTCTCGGAAATTTTGAAGAGAATAACAAAGGCAGTCTTTTGCCTTTGTTCTGAGGTGTCATTTTGATGATTTCATGATAATTATGTGGAAAACAAGCCAGGCTTTTCATCAAGTGAGATGGCGCGCACAGTCATCGGAATAATTTTTATCGTGTAACGCTTGGAAACGATTTCTGTGGGAAAAATATTAATATGCAGGGTGAAATTTTCCCTTTCATTGTTGATTTCTATTCGGTAGTAGTACTATTTGTTAACAGAATAGAGGGAGTTCTTCATAATTTCCTATGCACGTTATAGAAATAAGGCTGCTAAAAGGACATGAAATTCTTTTCGTCGTTCAGGCTCAATGAGATGTTCGTTTTCGGTTGAAAAATATGACACTTCACCCTTGCTCTTAATAGTTTTCAGAAAAAGTAATGAAGAAATTGACAATAGTCCAGTACACATGACGTGAGGGGAAAAGTTTGCTTTATTTTTACCAGGGGCTTAGAAATTTCTGAAGAAAGCTTTAAAGTGAGAAAAATTTACTAAAGGAATAATGACAGGTAAAATTCAATTTTTCAGAAAAATTAATTCTAATAGTTTTTTTAAAGTTTACTATCTTTCAATTTCACTATATTAGTCATAACGATATTGATAATAACTACACTATTCACAAAAATCTACTGCCAAGTTACGATCGGAGGAGCAAAAGACTACAGACATGTTGGAGCTACGCCATCTGGCCACAGTGTTTGCTAAAGCTTATTGATGTGCAAGATTACTGAAAATAACAATTTGAAATGGAATATCCATTCCTCATTTCAGAGTTGAATGATTTCTGAGCAATAATGATGATTACAACACAGGATGCCACTCAATCCGTTGTGTAAAAATCAGTCACAGTGAAATTTAAAGGCAAAAATTCAGGAAGTATTGTCACAAGTTATTCCTCAGCCAACAAGGTTTCAATAACCGCCCTTGGTCGCCGGGTGCAGACCCAACATTCATGCTGAACAAAGGTCCTATTCAAAAATGTTGGCACAGCATTTATGTATGGATTGTCGTCTGGTATTAATTGAATATTTCTTCCGTTTCATCGTCTACATTCGAAATACAATGAATTGATGGTATATAAAACCCACCGTTTTATGCACAGAGTAAATGAAGTGACAGAAGTTCTGCAGAGGCGAGAGCGGAATATAACTCAGTAAAGAAGATAAAAGAGTTTGTGACAGCCTCCAGGGTTTTCCATTTACAATTTGTGTCCCCCTGGTTTGTCTTATTCTTCTTCTTATATACTTAAACTTTTTTAGGTGTTTTGTCAACATTTTAATTGAAACTTCTATCCCAGCTTAAGTTTCTTATTGGTTTATTGAAGACGATTGGTGATAACAAGGCCGCTGCTAGTGATGCTATGATGAAATCATGCGCTTGACAGGAGTCTACTTAAAGAATTTGTTTTCACTAAATTTTTCTTTAGAAAATTTGTGCCGTTTGGCTGACTTCTTGTAGAAAAACTAAAGTTTTTCTTCAAGGATTCTTTTACGGCAAGCGTTTTTTATATGAATAACTCTCTTTGAAATTAAAAAATTAAATTAAAGCAAAATGTTGCTGAAATTTATTTGAAAAACCATAGGCGCAACCATTCGGTGTTCTACACAATAAAGTTTTCTTCTCAAATACACCGAAGAACAAATGACTTCCGCAGTCTCTGACACAGCATCAGCGTGGTTGCTCGTCAGCCTTCCACTTGATTCGACCATCTACACTTCTCCATGCACTAAGCTTACTGTGAGATCTACTCCTGAGTGGCCGGTGTCGTGACTTCTGGTCTCCCGTTCTACATCTCTCCTTCATCGAGAGGGTCCTGACGGTACCGTGGTGGGCTGGACTTCGCTGCCGCCCCACTGCCTCCCTGCGCTTCGCTTCTGCTTCACCACTCGAGTGGTGAAGCAGAAATTACGCTCCTGGAAATTACGTAAGCTTGACTCTCAGCCCTGTATTATTTTCTGCTTTGAGTGGTAACGCTCAGTTGTGGTTTGACGTTCACCTCTAGCTAAAGCGAAGACAATGTTTACAGTAGATCTAAGAGTTTCGGTACTCTAATTATTTTACGTGTATTTTTCCTAAGCACCGTGTGTTCATTCCTGACAGGCATTCACTCCTTAGTGCCATGGCAAGTTAAACGAGAACCTATTTGTGATTTATCTACGGGGACTTTGTGTCTTTGAATATCTCGGAAAAATTTAGGATGGCGCCCACGCTCTGACAAAACCAATCACCGGCAGCTGCATTTTCATGGTGGCGGTATGATGATTTCCTTAGTTAACAACGGCGGCTAAAATTTCTCATCAGTTCACATGGCTCTCATTTCATTTTCATGCTCTTTTAATCTCGCATAAAATTAAACTGTCAGTTCTCGCTGTGGTATAGACGTAAAGTAGCGAATTTTGTAAACTCTTTGTAGCCGCGATGTTTGGCTGATAACATTTTAGATGAACTTCATAGACGCAGACGAGCGCAGACGAGCGTATCACCGTAATGCTGAAAGTAATTTAACCCCATAAGCAATTAATTATTTCAGTATAAAATAAAAATTGCAACTAATTTTATTTTTAAGCCAACACGATTGCGTAATGCTTATGTTGTCGTATAAAAATTTAGGATGCCATCTTTGCCTCTACGGCGAAGGCAGTTGTTTGCTAAATCATGCCTGATACATACTGTCTTGTACATTGTTTTTTTCAAACGCCTTAAAACATTAGGACGCAATGACGGCCTCTCCTAATCGAGCCAGTACCCATTTCCGACAGCTGTATAGAGAGGGGAAATATTGCTGGCTTCCTTTCTTGCACTGGAGAGAATCTCCAGGCGGCATAGCTGGAGACGCTAACTGGCGAATCTTCCCTTGTAGGCGCGCACGCTCTTAACCACTCTACCACGGTCACCACGACCATTCGTGCGCAACAGAAAACTTTGTTCTGTCCCTAGAGGACAATAATTTGGACGTAGTCGTCAGTTACAACGTGAATATTACAAATACTAATCAACTAAGAACAGAGGGGCGAAAGCCGATGTGCATCTCATGAGCAATTCGACCAATATGATGCAAGCTTCATGTTTACGATTCTGAAAGTCAAAGATTTTCAATTTGTAACACACGTACTTCGATTTCAATTAGACTTAATGTCAGCATTGAAGCGCAAAAATACAAGCAAGCGGTAAGCGATCATGTTTTTCAACGTGATGGATCTAGAATTGATTGTGAAATAACTCTTTCTGGAAGTTTAACTACTATAGAAAAGCATCATAAAGTCTGGCGTCATACTTTCGAAGAATTTTTTTTACCCTGGTGCCAAGCATATAACTCTCCCCAACTTGCACATTATTCTTAAGCACCATGTAATTTTGTCTGTGGTGTAATTTTTACACCTTTTAGTTGACTGTCCTGATGTCCATTGTTCTGAACCAATCACGCAACTTTAGTAGTATGGTACATTAAACGATAAATAGTTTCATATTCATCCGAAGAAAGACTTTGGTGTAATTTAGTTTTTAAAGAACGCTTCACGCCAGTCCCGGATCTCCGCAGCTAGACTCAATAATTCGCTTTCTGGGTTGCATAAGACGGGATCGAGTGCGCCGCTCCTCAGTGGATTAAATCCCTGGGATCAGAGCGTCGAGAATTCCACTTCCATTTGATCAGTTCTATGTATATCCTAATGATTGAGTGAATGTGCGCTAAACAACATCAGTTACAAAACAACATCATTTTTAAACAATTAATACGGTCGGAATTCTTCCAACCGGAGAAGTTCACATTGTAAGTTTCTACTATTGAAATGACCATACTATGTTATTGATTTTGTCTTAGACTCAGATCAATTAGTCCTGGAATTCAGAACATAACTTTTGTTTAGCTTCTCAAGCACAGTTCAAACAAAGCCGAGCTTCTGAGTTTTTCGACTGTAAAATAACAGAATTCTCAGGTCTTTCATTCTTTGAGAACAATAATTGTCTTCGTCGCTCTTGGTTTTCTTTCAAACAACTGAACTCCCCGTAAAAATGTTAGATTTGAATTCTCTTGCCTAGAATTTCTCCGAGAAGTTCTGATTGAGTTTGGCAGTATTTTATGACTCGAAAGGAACCTTTAAACGTCTTAGGTCTACAAAAGTTTTCGCATGCACACACATATGTACATACATGCTGTTTGCGAGAGTGGATGTCAACGAGCGTACATCTTTTATCAGCACACACGTACTCAATGTTCTAGACGCTCAGCCTAAAAAGTAGCAGAAAATTTATATATGTGAGGTATTTCCGAAAAATTTTCATGGTCAAAAGTACGTGGATTACTAAAACAGTTTCTTATCTGAAAATAAAATTTCTGACCTTACAGGTTCACAGTAGTTACATAATTTTCAATCACTCTATGAATATTTCACAAAATATACTCTAATTATACCAGTAAATCATAAGTAATCATCATGTATTAGTCACAGATTCTCCGACAAAAGCATCAACAAGTCCTGAGCTGTCACCGCGAAACTCACACCTTGTTTTCCACAATATCAGAACAGGAATGTTTACGTGTTCCCTGCACCGCACGTACGACGTTACGTAAATCAGCAGCGATCTTAGCCCACCAAGTACACACGCTTCCACACCGTGAGGAAAAAGATTTAATTTCACGAGGTTTTACAAACAAACTCGCATCGAATCACATGGAGATCACATTCTCAATAACATCCTCAGCACCGATAGGGATGCGACCAAAAATGTTCAAATGTATCTAAGAAGAGAGTTGATCATCAGAGAGAATTCATTTCGAATTATCCTTTCATTATGTCGCTGTCTAATTGTTCTTTGAGTGAATTATTAGCTTCAAATTCCCAAAACAATGAGTCGAAATCAATGCAATTGTGCCGCAGCTAAAGTTTTGGAACACATTTTCAATATCTTCTTCTTTCAAATGTGGTTCTGAAGCTATTTGTGAGCACGCCGTTGGTCTAAGTGGTATATTGGGCTCTTTGAGTGAAGTTAATATCATAATATTAATATGCTGCTTAATAATTGAGAAGTGAAATTACAAACCTGGCGTCAGCGTCAAACGTCGTTCAATGGATCCCAACCCATCATCATGTCATAACTCTGCATCGAAGTACAAGCATCGAGATGAATGATTTGTTAATGACAACGTTTTGCTTTATTTATTTCGCAGTAACACATTTACAATCCGTATGATTCAGCAGCGAAAAATTACCGGCCCTGTAGCAAACTTTTCATATTCGAAAAAGAGAAACATGGATAAGATGAACATGTTACCTATGCAACCACTTCAGAATTTGTTCTTATTCCCTAAGATGAAAGTTACACAAATTTAAAAACTTTAGGGATTAACATACTTCTCTAATGGTACTTCTTACTTCTCATACTTCTCTTTCGGCACTCATGTGTTCAGCCGCGCCAATCTATTCATGCGCACGGTTGTAGAGTTTGAAGTAGATTGTAGCAGCAATGTTTCGTTTCAAATCACTCTGATCATAATTTAAATGAGACCGGTGGGGGAAGAGGCTAAGAGATACTAAAATACGGAGGTCAAGTTCATCCCAATTGTTGCACATTGTTGAGAAATTCTAAACTACGAAAAGGTGATGTCAACTATTGTAATATCCTTGGGTTTTAACTTAGACTTTTAAAATCTGAATCTTTTGTTACATAACTGATGTTGGAAGAAAAACACGTTCATAAACGTTTCCTAGTAAGCATGCTCACTATATTCTTGTTTTTTTTTCTTTCTAAATTTAAGATTTTAACTATTCATCCACTTAGTTCCACATAATTCATCTTTTAGGAAGAAAATTCATAGTAAACTATGTTTTCAAGGGCCACTGAAAATAAAGTTGCTCCGAATTTTCTCAAAGATATCCAAATTAGCAGCGAAGACATCAGCACTGCAAGTCGAGAGAATGCTGAAGACCTATGAACGGACGAATCTTTTGTGGTTAAACGTAAAGGTAAAGTTTTGTCAATAATGCAACTCGCCATTTCGACCAAGCGCCACGCATTCACCCGCGCTCTTCCTCTGGAAGCTGCAGTTACAAATGACAGCAAACAAAAGTAGTTTGTTAAAAAAGAGGAGATGGATGGAGGCTACGCGCGTCTTTTCTACAGTGTCCTGCAACAAAAATGTGAGTGTGGTGAGTTAGTGCAGAGCTAGTTTTTCGCAAAAGTTTACATTAAAATTAATCGCCACTGATCCTGCAGTGAGGGTAATTGCAGCATAGATATTGAACTGAACGGCCCCGCTCTTACACGTACGCAGAGAGTGAGCGAAAAAATCGTTGCAGGGCGAGTTGATCGCTTCAACTCTTTTGAGAGTCATTAGCGCAAATCACACGTGAAAAACTTTATTTCAGTTTCAAGATAGACTTTAGTGTTACGAATTTTAAGTTAGATAATAGTCAAATTTAATCCAAAGCCAAAAAGTGTACGGAAAACAAGGCAGATGCGCTGCCGACGAACTTCCATTCACAAATAGTGAAAAATGCCACTATTTGCTCTGAGTCCTTTTCGATTGCTGCCAACTCACCTAAATTGTGCCCAAGAATCGCCTGAAGTTAAAATTACAGATAAGATTGAATTTTTCCTTAATCCTTTAAACCCTGAATTCACACAACCAGTAGGAGTTTTGTGAACTAAACTTCACACACACACACTCGAAGATTGTTTAATAAATAAAGTGTCACACTCAGGGAAGAAGTAAAATGACAAATACTAAACCGAAATTCTACAGTAATGAATATCTCATCCCTTCGCGGGCAAATATAATGTACACTCTGAGATTGGCCAAACGAAAATTGCCGGAACAAATAGGACTCGCAAGAAGTCTAGATGGCAACATCAACGTCTACTCACCGAAGATACCTGGACAAGCAACTCCGAAACCTCTGACCATCAACACGCCCGAAGCACTTAATCAGTATTTACTGCAGCATGTCGGCAAGTCCTCAGAAGAAATCATTCGTAATTAGTATTTTTCATGTACTGACCTACTGGTTTTAATATTTCTATCTCTGTCTCCCGGATTTCTTCTTTGTTTTCGGATAGAATCGTCTTTACCTCTTCATGGTACCTACACTGAACTAGCAGCTTTGTTTGCTGCTTACTAAATTGTTTTTAAGTTTCTTTCTTTTTTTCTAATTTTTTTTATCGAATGCTCATACCGAATTTGCTGCTCAGACTTAAATTATGTGTTACCACATGTGTTTCTAAATCTGAAAATAACTTAGATACTCAAGATCTTTATATTAATTAAACAACTTCGCTGTCACTTCGATTCAAATCCATTTCGTCCTTTGCGACATCTTGTGTGTTATATACGAATACTACTGGTATGACAGCCTTGTAACTACATTATTCCCAATTTATGATCCCTAATGCTCCCACTCATGGACTGAGTTGCGCTCTCCTTATGAGATCAAACTAGATTTTAGACAATTTAGACTAATAATCTCTGTGTGTTTTAGTTTCTCTTTATTTTTTAAATTTAATTAGAAGTAGGAATGTCCTTATTTTTATCTTGACCCTGTGGTCTGTATCATTTTTTTTTCTTTTTCTTTTGCTTTTATTTTTACGTCACATTTTACGTCAAACCGGTGATCATCAGCATTAATTCACTTTCAGGTCCGAGTCACAACAGATGTATTTGAATGTTTTTGGACAGATGTATTTGAACTTAACAGCTTACTTAAAAATGGATATATTAAACAACCTGTTAAAAGATCAATTTCACATCAGCCAATTTGCGCAGCTAGGTTGACAGTTCTGTCACCCAGTGAGGAAACATTACATTAAATTTTTCCAAAAATTCAGCCGTGTAAATGAGAAATTAAGTTTCTCATGCAAAATATGCAAACATTTCTTGACGCTCTCTAAAATCCCATCGGACACCTAGGATCGAAGTACGAAACCAGTTGTGGCTCGTACGCTAATATGCACCGATACTGAAGGCCGACAGTTTGAATATTTGATCTAACTTTTAGAACCCTTGATTTAAGTAATAAATAGACTTATTAAACTTTTGCTTAATTTCAACCATAAATCTAACTGTTCACACTGGAAAATAAGCTTTTCTCGATCAGTTTAATGTCTGTATGCATTTTTAAAAGCATTCTGTACACATGGCAGTTTGTTACATTAATCATTTCCATAGCTATGTGTTTTTAAATAGTTAAATTTGAGCATTTGACGGTCAGATCAATTGAGAATATCAATTAAATTGGCACGATTTTCATATGAACCGGAAAACTAAGGCAATCGTCGAGTTTAAAGATTGCGAGGCTGACTTAATTATATGATTATACAAGCGTACAGAAAGTTATTGGACACAGACGCAAAACCTCTGCCGAGACTTAATTGGACCCCGCTAACCACGTCCAAATTCTTCCCGCTGACACCTGAACTTTTCCTTTGGTATTAATTAGCAAGATGCTCGGAAAAAATCACAGACACTAAGCCATGTAACTTTTTAAATACAAGTTTTTATAATCCTTTGCAAAGTAAAAAGTATTATTTCCATATATAACGCGTTAGAAAACCTGTTTTAAACTTAAACTCGCATAATCGGACAAAATAACCAATTACATCATGAGATAAATTACTCCTGCTTCACTCAAGTCGTGACATTAACTATCAGCAATCTTATTATTCTTTCACTTAAAACAGCTACTGAAACTGGCCCCAGCTCAACATTTCGGGGAGAGGCCGTGGCCCCACTGGCTGCGCAACGGCAGAATCGTGCACACTTTCAATCATACCTCAACAGTCAACAACCACGTAAGCGCAAGTGCTCAGTTGTGGAGACCACATACATAGCGTAATACCTAGCACAGTCATGGGAAATAAGGAAATGTACTAAGCAAAAATATAAGCTCTGATTTTACTTTTTGGATTAAAGTGTCTTGCTTATAATAAATTGGTTTGAATTATTAAAGAAGAAATCGAAAAGATTTAAAGGCAAACTAACCGCACCTTTGTGTACAATATCATTGGACGCTATAATAATTTTATTTTGCCTGCGCCTAACACGTAGAAATTGAATAAAAAGAAAGAGTGTGTAAAGGATTGCAGTTTATCATAAGGTTTATTCTCCTTAATTTTTCAGATTCAGCGGAGTGAACAAAGATCATCCACAGAAATATGGAAGTTAGCTTGAAGCTGAACGGCTGAATATTGGTATTCACTCTTTAGGTTGGCGATTCAGTTCTTCAAAGACAAGCTTACATGCTCCATGCCAGATGGGCTTCATGTTTTCCCACATAATGTGAGCAGAGCTGGTCATAAATACTCCAAAATGTATCTAGATACTAGTTACTAGATACCCGGCCAAAATGTATCTAGATACTAGTTACTAAATACCCGGCCAAAATGTATCTAGATACTAGATACTAGATACACGACCCAAATGTCTCTAGATACTAGTCACTAGATACACGGCCAAAATGTATTTAGAGACTAGATACTAGACACTTTTCTTTTAATTCTCTCTGTCTCACTACTTCATCGTAAAACATACATCAAAAACCCTTTTAACACTAAGATAAATACGCAAGAGGTATTCATTTAATAAAACATATACAAAATATGTCTTTATTCCATTTGTTTTTCACCTTCATGGTAATACTATAATTAAAAATTGATAATATTCGACTGTTCGGACACTTGGGTGGTCGAAAGCTAAGCATTTAACTTTTCATATCGTGTAAAGAATCTGATGTTGGAGCGATCTGATCTGCCAAAACATCAGATCCTTTACATGATGTAAGAGACTAAAAGTTGAAGGCTCAGCATCCGCGATTACCATTCATAATCCTTTCAAAACAAGTACAGTTATAAATTGAAATAAGCCCGAATCACCATGCGATGTTTACATCGTTGATCTACTTATCGTAATGGGAGCAGTTTTGATATTTCAACAAATGTATTACTCTTCAGCAATACCAATCTCTCGAACATGGAATCCGAGAGCAATGGTGTCCGAGGAGCCAATGTTAGGCCCCCGAGAGATAACAATCTCTTTACTGGCGCAGAAGAGGGCAGCGTTGTATTGTATTTGAAAATACTCTTTTTACAACTTTATGATCTTTTAATACATGCAGGTCTTGCTTGTGGCTTTCAAGAAACAGTAGCGCAGCAGCATCTCTGATGACGTACGACTTTTTGAGCGCTTCGAAAATTGATAGAAGTCGTCCGCATCAGAGGAAGTGCATTTGTGATACGATACCTAGGGTTAGGGACGTACACACCTAGTTTCGGAAACCCATTTGAATGATAAGAATAAGATTAAAATCACCCCATTCTCATATTATGCCGAAATTTGGATAAACTACTGACTGAACCGAACCAACGAGCACGTTCTGTTTACGTTTGAACGAGTCACGCTGCCTAACATTAGACATTCATTTTCTATGTGAATGCTACCAATAAACATAGATGATCAACGGTAAACAGGATAATGATTCGAAATCACGGAAAAATAAACAGCTTCTGATTGGTGATTTGTACATTTATTATTTAATCAAAAGAATACTGAGAATTGAATTTTTGGAATTAGGATGATTAATTTGTTTTAGAGCCACTCTCCTGTTTTTACAAAAAATATGTAAAAAGTATCTAGTATCTATGGAGATATTTGTGACAGTATCTGAAGATACTTGAATCTAGATACTCTTCAAAATCATATAGACAGAGCAATTAGATACTCAATTTCAAATGTATCTAGATACTCAATTTCACGTGTATCTAGATACTCAGATACACAAAAAGTATCTAGATGCAAAATATCTAGATACTGACCAGCTCTGATTGTGAGAACATACTTGTTACAACCTAAGTAAACTTTGTCGTCGTGTGTAATGCTCTTGTTAAAACGTGGTGATTTTCCTCACCTCAAAGTCCCTGCCGATTTCAATATGTTCCTCGCGCTACTTAGTGCGCTGCATTCATGAAATTACATTTACGAACAGCGGCAAGAATCGGTGTTGGAAGAAGGTACAGCAGCAGAATGGCTCTTGAACTGAGCCCGACAGCGCTGTCATGGAAAAGGAGAAATAAGGCGAGATTATTGCGCCTCAGCGAAACTCTAATATTTCTAAGATATTTTTCTCAGCGCTGATGTTCACGCTCTGTCAAGCAGTGCGACTCGGCAATCCGACGCAAATCATCCAGACGTTCCTTGCTTTCCCCAATATAAATGAAAAAATGCATTTATAAACGTACACGTTCAGCAATGGAAAAACGATTGATTTCATTGGACATGTGCATCTCTATTTCTTTCGAAATTTTATCGTTGAACTGCGATCAGGAGTAAGACTGAAGGCCAAAATAAATAAGCAGCTGAAGATTTTTGTTATTTCAGATGAAAAACTCATTTCCAACGAATTAAATTTAAATCAACGTTGAATGACTTGATAGCTGTTTGAAAGATTATTTACGAAACGATTAATTTCGATTGCAAATGCAGTTACCAATATCAGGTGAGCTCGATAATTTTTTTGCTAATCTTTTATAGTTTAAAACAGTAGCATACTGTGTTCGGGCTCCATTTAATACGTTCAAGTCAACACTTTTCTGAAATCCATTTAATCTCATTTTCTCATGGAGCTTATTTCAAGTCCCCATGTAATTCGTATAATTAGATGTTCTCTGGATGGCAGGATGCAAAGCCTCTGTCGTTACATCAAGGGCAAAACAGTTTCTCGACCGAAAAGAAGTTATAATGGGACGCTTATCAAGCAGTGAGGTAAGGAGTCACGTTACAAGAAACAAAAAAAAACTAGCAAACTATGATTTTGCGATTACAAATGAAAAACCGTCGATCCCAAAGAAAAACTACGACTAAGAAAACCATTTTAAAGTAAATGAAGCCCCAAAAACACCTTTACCAATGGTGCGTGTGCAACGCATGCGATCACATCAAGTCCTTGCAATCACATTAAGTCCAGTGATGCATCCACTAGAAAATCTGAGTTAAAAATGAGTTCTTGCAAATAAGTTCTGATTTTTATTTATCTACCTCTTTTTGTTAAATGATTTCTTGGCACAATGATTAAGAAACATCTTGTCTTACAGCCAATCAAAATTGTAGTTTAAATCATTAGAATGGTCAGTCTTGGTGTTTTAGAAGATTATTTACAGTATTGTGTTTTGGCATTGCTAAAGTATTTCCAAAAACCATTGCTGTTTTTTTCAATCTCAAAGATAAATTGTAAATGTGTACGAGAATGTGCGCATGGTGCGTGCATTATAAGAGCAGTTTATTTACAGCACATGTGCATTGAATTTGCTGCATATGTGGATTATCCGCGCAGTTCATGCACATAATATATGCACTATACTTGGAATATGTATTCAATGAGAGATAAAACATTCATTGTTCCCAAGTTAGCAACCTCTTTTCCAGAACCATATTTCAAGATCAGTGCTAGTAAAATGTTTCCATTGCAGGATTTCTAGTAAATAACGATGAAAGAATCTAAAAAAACTGCTTATTAATTGTGGTAATTGAAAGAACATTCTTAACCATCTGGTGAGAATGTCTACCAAAACTCGTAAGTTTTCGTGAGCTCAACGCGACGAATCACACTTGTCATTCCTTTGCATCAATGATCGATTGAGATAGGTGGCGCTCCTTATTTCAAAGCATCTTCTTCAGCGCTGGAAATCATTTATTGCGTGAGATTATTCTTATCCGCTGGAGACATTTATATCGCTCCATTATATCGTAGCGGAATGGACGGTAACGCGAAGAAAAAGGACCTCAGGAGAATAATATTAGCTGGAAGTGTGATGAGATAGTTGACTTCAGAACGGCTGTATTGGTCAGAGACATATTTTTGTCATTCCAATCTTGCTGTAAGCACCACCGGGACCATTATCTGTAAGTGGGGACACCGTAAGTTGACCGTAAACAAACCCAGCACGAGAGGCTCTCGAAAAGCGCGACTGAAAAAAACGACTCAGAAAAAGGGGATATTCCAACGCATCTAGAAATTCAAAAAAATTGTAGTATAGGAAGAAAAACTCGAAAATTACTGTGGGGGAAATCCTGTTCTGCTAGTGATGCAAATTGATTTCTAATTTTGTTTAGAAAAATAATCATTAACATACTCGTACTTGCACTTTTGTTTCTGGCAGGCAGGATGGCTTCAACCCATTTAGGAACGAAATGGATATAAATGAGTGCAGTATCATGCACTTCCGTGTTATAGGAGGAAATTTCATGGAGATATTTCACAAAAAAGTTACGAGATTTTAAAGTGAGGCAATTATTCATGTTTTTTATTTAGTTTTCGTATAACTCTTTGGGCCCACGCATCGCAAAATCAAAATATTTACGCATTGAAAAATCCCAAATGTTGGACACGTTTTCCGTAATCTTGTCAATTTCACGCCTAAAACAGAAAATCGAAATGTTTTAAACCTTCCGCCATGTGGAAGTGCGCAAGCGCAACTGACGAAGCGTTGGTAATTTTACGGGTGGAGACAGACGAGGGATTTCGAATGTGGATTGCAAATGCAAACCAACTCTAACTATTATTTACATGAGGTGCACTGTATTTCCACTCAGTACTGCTCCGGCCAAGCCTTGTAAATGAGTGATAGAAAGAGTTAAAGATCAAAGCATTTTTTGGCGTCCGTGTGCTATTTTATGAATTAGAATTTATTTTATTTTCCTTTATTGATGCTGTTTGCCTCGTAAAAGTTTTTAATCTCAGGCAAAACGCCTTTTAGAACATAAGGTTGAATTATTTGTTCCTAACAATTATTCAGTTAATTTTTCTGATGGCGACTACAACTGCGCCCATACTGATTTTTATGATCCATCCAACTTCTTTTTACACAATCACCGCTTTTCCGCGGCTGTTAACGATTGGTTTGGTTAGCTTGTAAGTAGTAGAATTGGGAAACCAACTTTACTGCTTCAAAATATTTTTATCATTTCCAGTAAACTTGAAATGTGTCATTGCACGATTACATTTTACGTCATGTGATAGCAGGTATTTTTTAAAATGGTCACAAAACAGATGTAATGTCATTCACTTATACCGGTAAGCGAATGAGCAATTTACCTATTGGTACACATATGGCCCAATACGCAGGGAACGTGTTAAGAAAGTTCTGAGCGTTGAACCTTTTTGTCAAAAAAGTTTCATGAGGGTATGATACAGATTTTTAAAACTGAAAAATTTAAGCGATTTTGCACTTTGTATACCAGTCAGTCAGTCAGTTCCAACTGCATTCGAAAAAAATAAATCTTTCTAATGTATGTATGTATGTTCAATTTCAAGCTCTCCTTCTGAGCTTCCCCCGAACAAAACCATAATTATCAATATACACTTCTGTTCTAGGGTTAGTAGTAGAAATAATATTTACGTTGCATTGACTACATCAAATTATCATTACTTACAAACGAAGCGTAATGTCCAACAATAGTTATTGTGTATGAAATTTGCACGTAAGTAATCGCATCGAATAAAATACCGTTCGTCTTTGGGCTCCCCGTTACACACACCACGCAATGAGGCAACTTCTTGTGTGGGAGAATATCGGTCAGTTCATAGGATTTTTTTTCTGACAGATTTCTACATTTTTTCTCCCCCGCCTGTGAAAAAGATTTTGACCATAGAAAACTTCGAAAAACTGACATTTTCATGTTTTGACCCATTCCTCAGGCAGAAATTTGCGTTTTGAAGTAAGAAGACAAGGTCAGATGTTAAGCAAATTTATGTTTTCCACCTAATTTTTTGTTCATGAATCAGAGCATATCAAGCTACTATAAGACATTCAATAAAAGCTGAATGATGTTCTATATTCTTCCCTCAGAGATAGAAACAATCACAAATTTTTTCTTTTTAGGGCAGAAAACATAATGATCGTTCAAAAATATTCGTTTAAGGAATGTCTTGGCCACAGAACATCTACATACAAAAGAAGTAAACTGAGCATTTAAAAGATTACCCAGTTGACGGATCAGTATTGAAATCACTGATTCACATCAAACTACACAGATTCACGGTCAGGCTCTAACACTAAATGACAAATTTTTGAATACATAACAACGTACTTATGAATCTTTCATGCTAAGAAAATATTTCTTCACACCAGATGTTACCCGTATTGTTTGACAGCTACCTGATGGTCATTTAAGAAACTGTCCTCTTTCAGTAATGGTAGCGCAGTGCTCTGAGTCCCTCGTTCATGCTCACTGACGAGGCTAAAATATTTGATAAAGACAATAATACCGGCCTGTATGCGTACCTACCAAAGAGTACATCAGCATTGATGCTTGTAATTTCTCTGTGTTGTGTTGTTTTATTGTAAATGTAATTTTATGAAACAAGTTTGAAGTACCTATTAATGAAGAAAGTTAAATGTCTTCGTTTGAGAGCAATCCTTATTACATTTGTTTCTACTTGATGTCATTCAATTTTCTTACGCTTCATCAATAAATCAGAAGAAGAAAGAAGAAACTCTTTTCCTTAGTATGACTAATATTTATAAGTAGGCAGAGAAATTCTAGTATTCGGCTTGGAGATACTTCTTTTTAATTTCACACACCTGATGACACTTTCATTGTAAATCACGCTTGAGCTTTGTTCGCAGGCATTGAATTGGATGAAGAGAAATTATTTTATCAATTGCCAGAAGACTTTCAAGAAAGTGAAGGAAAATAACTGGATCATTTCACTCACATTTGATGGGCGAAGACCTGAGAAATTAACTAAGTAAAATCAAAAGCCGGAAAAACACTCAAAACAGAACTAGAAATTAAGACACGATCAGAAAAGGACATAGGAGTGAACAATGAAGTTTGCAAAATTTAAGAAAGCCAAGAAATATAGAATAACTGGAAAATACAGACGTCTACACATCGGCTGTGAGTATGAAACAAAACAAGTAGGATAAACGAAACGGAAAATCAAAATTAGTATTCTGCTCCCTATAAACCGAGGTAAAATAAACAAGAACACTGACGAACCAAAACATCAAAACATCTAATCGAGAAATTCGTTTTTCTTAACACTAAAACCAAATAAAACGCACCGTTTTGAGAGCGACAAATATTTGCTGCACAAGTAACGCTGTCAGCTAATTTTCCTCAAGTATTTCCCGACATTGTGCCACAGTACAATGTATCCTGGAACAGACGAGCTTCCAGTATCTGTTCATTTTTTCTGGTCTCCTTGAAAACATTTGTTGATCAAAAGAAAGTCGACGAGTCCTCCATGTACGGCTGCTGCATTATTCCCAGAACGCTCAGTTACTCTTTTCAGTCTCTGGAAACCTTAGAAGGGATATACGCCTCCATAACAAGAGTGTTTTTGAAAGCCTTTCCTACAGAGAATGCCGATAAATGTTATGCGCACAGGTTGGAGAAAATTTACATGCACACACTCAAATCCATGGACTCAGCTGAGTTTTTTCACACTTTTCAATGCTTCCATGTTTATTTATTATTAAGATTAAAGCATAAGAACTTTTCCAAAATGAATTGAGTGACTCTTATTTGATAAAAAATTAACTAAAATGGTGTAGGAGTTCGATAAATTACTTGGTGTGGCATTGGCGCTATTTTCGGTAAGCGCCGCTCTTTTCTAGGGTCAGTAATGTGGCTGTGTGAAGTGGTGTAAAAAACCTGCTTGTGAAGCTTAAAAGCCTGCGATTCATGAACGGGCCCTAGCCTTTTCACTTTATCTTACCTTCCAAAGTACGAAAAAGTCCCTAATTGTAGAGTCCTTTTGCTTCTTAAAGAGTTTTGAGCAATGATATGGACAGAACTCTATACGATGATGTGACACTTGAGTAAGAAGGAGAGAACTAAAGATGCCGTATAAAACATTAAGCCAAATTAAATATTGTACGTAAAACAAAAAAATTTAACGTTTCGAGTATTCTCTCATCTTCAGCAAATGAAATTTACCTGGAAAAACATAACATGAATTTGAGAGGTGATAAATTGATAAATTACCATAACTAACCTCAAAAACGACCTGTTAACTTTGGACAACGGAAAAGAACTAGGCTGGTTGTGTAAAATCGGCATCTTTCTTAAAATGAATAGAGACTCTAAAATCTTTAAATCGGAAAAAAATTGGATCTAGTGAGTATTTTGAAATTACTGGTTTTAAACGGGCTATTACACTGAGTGGGAAGGGCTAGATAAAATAATTCCTGTGCAATAACTCCTACCTCGATGCTCGGCCACCCTACAGCCTAGAGTACGCGAAGTCAATCCGACACACTCAGATGCACATCGTGCACAACAAAATGTATAAATAAGGGAGGCCTGCATCTCGGCAGGAAGCATGTCTTCGAAACGAAAAAATGATCCTATGCTGAAACCATTAACTAAAACCATCTTAAAATTTATTCCTGGAAAGCATTTGTCAAACAGTACTAAAAACTTTTTCTTCATTCCTTCCGACTGTGGTTCAAAGTATGGAAATGAAACAAACGGTATGTTCTCACAGATTGATTCACCGGAAGGCAGTTAGTTGAACTTCTTTTCTAAAAATATCTCAACATGAGACTCTATTAATCGTGTTGGAAAATTATCCTCATGGAAAAATTATTTTAAACAGGTGAACTCTTCGTGTAAAACTTATAGGTACTGCAAACATTGAACGCTCTAAAGATTTGTGTCCTAATAAAATCGTTTAGTTTAGGTTTGGCTAAGTTTGGTTAGATTACGATGGGTTGGATTATCATCGGTTAAGATCGCTTAGATGAGCATAAGTTAGGTCAGGATACATTAGGATGAAAGAGGTTAGGTCATGCCATGTTTGACTAGGATACGTTAGTGTCAGTCAGTGAGTTTTTATGCTAGGAAAAAACAAAGACAGTTTTGGAATCCTAGAAACATTTCTAACAAACTAAACGATCCTGGTTTCACAGTTTGTACACTTAATTTATGTTATCACAGTTCTAAACAATTTTTTTCATATATTTTAGTTGGTGATCGAAAATTGCCTATCAAAAGAAAACAGAAAAGAAATAAAAAATTCAGACCCTTTTGTTTGCTTGAAATGTTACAAGGATTTCAAAACTGTTTTTGAATTTGTTTTTGTATAAAAACTCATTGACTTCTATTCCTAAATCGAAAAAATTACATTAGTTAAAAAATGTTTTTTTAATACGTATACTGGCCAAATTTCAGACCAATCGGATCAAACTTTAAAAATCACTGGGTTATCCCCTAAAGGCATAGCATTGTTCATATGCAATATTTCTCTACGATGAACAATATGGTTTTTGTTCTAATAAATCAACAACCCGGGCTACATTAAATCATTTGTAATACCTATATTCCAATTTAAATGAGAGAAAGCTTGTTCCCTTCGTATTTCTTGACCATTCGAAAAACATTTCATTGCTCATGGACAATAACATCTTACTCTCGAAACTCCACTGTCATAACATTAAAGGAGTGACGCATGATTGGTTCAAATTATTCCTAACAAATCGGATGCAATACATTACCAATGACGATGCACAATCGGAACAACTGGCAGTTAAACATGGATTTCTACTAAGTTCTGCTCATGGACCTCTCCTATTTTTAATATTTGTCAACGATATAGTTAGATCATTTTTCATAATTCATATTTTTGCTTCTGACAGCACGCTTCCTACGGCTCTTCTCCGTGAAAATCCCATTTTAACTGCGGAGAGTATAAATAACGAGCAGCATCAGATTTCAATGTGACTTAAAGCTTATAATACAATCCTTAATATCGAAAGACATAATACATTATATTCTCTTCCTAGAGAAATGTATCTTTTTCACGCATTAAGATTGGTTATGGTGAAATTGAAGAAACCAACTCCTTTAAGTTCCTGAGCATTTTAACAGATGAACATCAGACCTTCAAAGAGCACAATGCACATATTGGTACTAAATCATCAAAATCCGTTGGGATCCTCTGTTAAGTAAAAAATGTATTGCCTGAGGAAGATTCGAAAATACTTTATCGAAGCTCATTTTAACTTATTTACAATGCAGAACAGAAGCATGAAACGTAAACAATAAAAATATTGTACAACTAATTTGCTCTTTTCACCGCAAAAAAGAGCCTTTAGAGCGGTAAGAATATAAGAATATCATTTTCATACAAAATGATTCATTTAAACGATTAAAAACACTCAAGCTTCTGGATCTCTACACGCTCTCCTTATATAATTTCACGTCTAAATTATTGATTAATGATGGCAACAGAAACCTCAAACAATTATTCGCAGCACAAATTAGCCATCATGATCATTTAACCCGGAATAGAGGTAACTTCACACTTCCTCATTGTTCAAAAGCTCGGTCACAACACAGTTTCCTCTTCATACCAGCCAAGACTTCTCAGATCCAAGAAAAAAGCTTACAAAGCTTCCAAAACTAAATTGAATCCCTCTTTCGATCGGAATATCAATCACATAAGGTAATCAATTCAAATTTTTTCTGCTACATGACTTATCTTGATAGGATACTGTTGTGTCCTCGTCGCCAAATATGTTATGTCGTTACTTTAAGCACAACTTGAAGTTTATTTAGAAGTAGTTGGAACTACGTATCAGAAGCCGTAAACTTCTACGGAGCAAAGGAAAGTAAACGCACAGCAAGCAAAGCTCCTAATAATGTACTGATTCCATCGGTGACAGACCTTCCTTAAAACTAGCAATGCCCGGAAGTCAAACAAAGACCTTCCGGTACTTCTAGGGGCACTGTGTAACAAGGACTTCGCCGGCCAGTTTCCGGCGGTTGCGGTCTGGGCATTTGGGACCCATCCGAACCCAAGTGCAGTAAAGACATCCGGCGGCGCCTGCCATGCAAGGCTCACACCGAGATACAACAGATACTTTGCTATGATTTATGACAAAGGTCATAAGTCTGTTCTCAAGTTTTTCCTAGAATATACAGGTCACATCTAGGTCACCAAATAAACTATAGTAGTGAAATTAAGCATTGAATCTTGAGTGAACGAATTCATTGATCACTCTACAGTGTCCAACTAGGTTAAGTGAATTAGGTAAAACACAATTATACACCATTAAATAACGTTAATGATAAGATGCCCGAGAAGTCGCTGAACTTATTCGGGCCCACAAGTAGCTATACTCAAAAGTACCCATGGAAATAGATTTAAGAAACAATCTATTACTGTATCGCTTGAAATGAATAAATTGTTTAAATATCTTCTTTTAATTTCTAAACATTGGACCATTTACAAAATACGCTGTTGAATACAAAGTTCTACACTGCGGGTGGATTTGCTACTTTTTTGCCGGGTAAGATATACGGATTCAAACACAATATTAGAATAACGTAGTTTGAGAAGTATGATAGCAAGGAGGTAGTTTTCGGTCCGGTAAATTCAGAGATCTAATTTGAGCGCAGCAGCTGGCTTTGCATAAATGTTTCGTGAACATTTAACTCATTCTTTGAAAATCCACCACACGCAAACAAAACGTTCAAACTGCATTCTCGAGAACTAAGGCGCTTTTCTGCGGAACGAATTTCAGCTTTACATCAGCAATACCCCGCCTCCCCAGCTCACTCATGAAGTATAAGAGCCTAAGCCTTAACATGGAGCGGTCTTGCTACAGCCGAGCGAAGCACATACTGTGACGTGGTCAGGTAATAATTGTTGAGGTATTTGCACTGTTTGGTGTGCGTGACATCATCCAATTTGCACCCGAGGCTTGAAATTATCCAGGAGAAACAAGCAGTAGCCCAGGGGTAATGGTCATGCAGAGATATGTGTGCTTCGTAACTCTGCATAAAATAAGAGAGTATGCCAGACATGACTCCACCATCCTCGCGTAACTGTCTTTAATCACGAACCAATGAACATTGCACCCTTCGTAATGGAGACGAGAAAATAAGCATGCATGGATCATTTCATTAGAATAAAGGTATTTCAATGAATAGTAAACCATTGCGATCCTGAAACTCATTCACTTTCTAAAGCGTAGAGAGACGACAAAAAGTTTACATGAATATTTTTGCAATGGGGAAAACGATTTGAAGGTATGGGACTATGGTAAGCACATTCAAACTAATCCTGTAGCAGTTTGAATTTGTGTACTTGCAAAGAACGCATTTGCTCTCTATGAAATGCGCCGTAACACTCACTATAGACTATTTAACACATCATTTGATCACGACTTTGAACATATGGCACTCACTTTCAGTAACAGCTGAGGTGAAATCTGAAATACTCACGAGATCAAGTCCAGCAAATAATGCCAATTTTCTTTTGAAATTATGCATTTTTTTATATCATCATTGCGTAAAGCGCAGGTTATACTAACATCTAGTAAAATTTTATTTCGTTTAAATTGTCAATGTCGTTTTAAATTAATGAATTTTTCTCATAACTTAGGGAAGAAGCTGGGACATGAAAGGAATTATTGTCTAAATTATGCTAAAGCTATATTTCACCGCACATAGCATCATACCCCGGTAAAAGAGCTACAAAACTGAATCGTAATACGAGGGGAAGAGGGACTGAATAATTTCAATGATGGATAATTAAATAAACGAAAAATTGCTCACATCGTTCCTTAGAAGCCATAGTTTATCTAAATTAAATTAGGAAGTTCCAAAAAAATTCATTTTGTGCATATGTTGCCTCGATCATTTGTTGAAGAGAAGCGATTACTCCTAGGAATGACCATGAAATTTAATGCAGTCAGTATAATAGTGAGAACAAAAATCATTTTAAAACTCCCGCTTAGGAAATCATTACAATCCTTTATACATAATGAGATGAAAAGAAGAACCAATACATGGTGATAAACGTATTTATGGGAAAAATTTCAAATTTTTTCGACCGTGAGAGCGGAGGAAAAATGAGAGTATATATATCTACGTAATGTAATGATAAGATGACGAAGTCAGCATTAAAAATGCAAGGAATCTATATTTGAAAGATTTAAGCTGATTCTAAAATCCAACTTACGTGAAAACTCATGATCACGCACATGCTGAGACAGAAAACTCAGACGCACTCGTACACATACACCAAAACACACACTTCACCATCACATCGAAAGTTAGGAAAATTAAAAAAACCTCGTAACATTTGAATTTCTTATTAAATGAAGTTTGTTAGTATACATTTTCAAGGATTGCAAAATAAAAACAGTCTTTTCGTTATTTGTTTCACGAAGCATAGGAAAATTATCGAGAGAGTGAGAACGAGATTCCCTGAAAAACATTCAAATAATTCTGACCATTGAAATAGTTGGAACTATTCTCTCTCGCCTCTGCCATATTGCTGTAATTTTTAAGCAATAATTTAAAGGTGAATGATAGGTATACAGAGGATTGTAATAGCAATGGTAACAAATATTATAAAGGTAGAGCTGGGGACGGTATTAATCACAATGGCTATAATAGAGAAGCAAAACTATTCAAATGTTGATGCTTCTTATGGCACCATAAATATTAGAACTCAAAACGCTACTGTGATTATTCATTTACTTATTTTTAAATTCTCAAAATGTAAACCTTTGAAATATTAGACAATAAATGATCCTTCAATTGTACGAAAAATCAAAATAAACTGTCAGAGAGTCACTGAGCAGCAATTTAGCAAACTTTTATTTTCAAAGCCCTTGAAACTGCCCTCGCTCCTGAGTAATGGCTCCCTGACTGATGAAGTTTACTCATCTTTCGCTGCAAAATTTTGCACTCATGTCACGAAAATTTTAAATCGGTTAACTTTTCCGAACTTTGAGCTAACAACTCTTGAATTGAGAGCAACCAAATTCCTCTGGACACAACACGCAACGAACTTCCCTCCCTGAACGCTATGTACTTCCGAAATGTTTGCGACTGATGATTAACGAACCTCCAATTAACTCTTGTACTGAGCCCCACTAATTGAATTGAACGATGGTTGGGGCTAATGGGTCGCTAATTATCATAATAAGTAAAAACATAAAATGAGATCCAGAACACGTAACACCTGCATTTCCAGAAGTGGTAGAAAAAGAGTGCAAGAATTGTTCCTAGAAATTATCGCAATTATCAACACTTAGGCGAACCCAGACTTGGGTCCATTTCACTGTGACGTTTGATATTGATCGATATTGCAGCAATATTACAGCAAGTGCGGGGTCTTCGATTACTCGTTTTCTGTGTACGTCAAGAATGGGTTTTATTTATTGCTCCCGAAATAATGCCTCTTAACAAAGAAGTAAATTAACGCGTTAACAACTGTTTGACTTGTACCAAATTTTCAAACGAAATCGTCAAATTTGTTCCATGACTTAGTGAAGTTCCTTTAAAATTAGGTAAGAAAGTGATGTCTTGTGTGCTGCGTTTCGACGAAGCAACACAAATAGCACGTAATAAATAGTAATAGTAGACGATGTAACACAAAAAATAGAGGTGATTGTTTATATGGAAAGTATTTTGTGACTGGTTAGGAGGGCAATGTCTCTTCTAGGTAGATGGCACACCTGCAATCAGGAAGACGGAGATTGCGAGCAGATAACAGAGACTAAATGATAAATTTTTGGCTCAAATGTTGCAAATAGAGGAATTTTTAAACTAAATGATGAAATCCAGTTTAAAATTCGTACAAAATTTGAGAAACTTATAGTTAATTTCAGAATTTACAGTTATCAAATTTAATTTAAGAATTGGAAACTGAGCGCTAGTTTTACTCTTCAATGCTACTTGTTCCAAGTCGCCTCACGCCGAGTGCCCTGGCTACACCTCGGAACACCATCTGCACGCCGCGTAATATCTGTAAATATGATAGGAGTTCATGTCGTCATCTAACGGTGTGCAGAATAGTTTACGTCTTTTTCAAAGCTTGAAACTAACTGTTCAGTGAAAAAATGAATTTAGGCGGAGCTTTGAGGCGGAACGGGCTGAGAAAGATTTTTTTGAGATGTGAAAGATGAATCACCCTTTGCGCGCGTATACCGTGGACAGAGGGTTTCTGGCATCACCATTTTTGCGTGAATAAATTTTAAAGAAATTAAGAACATCAAAAACTTATGTCTAATGTAAAGGTAGGTATGATTTATTCCCCTGATTTACGTTCATCTTTGCTATAATATTTTTCTAAAAATATGATTTGCACCTAAAAATACTGTATTTTTACATGTACTTTCTCAATCAAAAAATTACTAAAGCCCATCCTGACTCTTGGGAATAATATAATCGAGCCCGTTGACAGAGCATCAGGTTGATGCAAAAGTAATGTCCCATTTATAGATATTGGGTGAAAATGAATAAGCCAATGACTATGGAAATATTTATTCAATAATATACTCTCCATTGCTGTAAATGTCCTCATTCCACCTTTTAACAAGCTTAAAATGCCTCGCCTATAAAATTCTATAGTTTTCGAATCAAAGCACAAATTCAACTTTTCCCAACTCTTCTCGTGTTGTTAATATAAGTCCACTAAAATGATTCTGTAGTCTTTGGAACAATGGAAATGAGAAGCGTGTGGTTCGGCCACGTCAAACTGTCTTGAAATTTCTTTGAGAGAACTGTAGGATTTTCAGTCGCAAGAAATTCAAATGACCGGAATCAAGTGTTCTTGGGCAACCTTTCTTTCGCACATCTTTTTAAAGTGAAATCACAGCGAGAAAATCATCTCCTGCATTTTTTTCATTCACTACATCATTCCCATAAGTGTTTTGAATTGACTTTGCTGCTGCACACGCAGTAACACCTTTGTGAAACTCGTACAGTAGAACTTTTCTTGTGTAATCTACAGATAAGACTAACCTGGATGCCAATGTTTCTGAAAAATTCGAACGTAACAGAGATAATGTGAAAGAGAGTCATTTAATTTAGTTAGAGAAGTATTTTTCAATTATAGCAGAATGTAAATAATTGGGAAATCTAATTTTAAACATCTGTTCTAAAAATCGGACATTACTTATGCACCCACCTCATATAAAACTATGACGTTCGGTTTGACAGAAACATGTCTTTCAAACCATAAGCGCAGGCAATGTGTTAGAAAATTAAATGAACCTTAAACGGTTCGAGTATTAAAAAGTCCGTGGGCTTCTGACGGATGTTTCTGAGATTTTCACAATACGAATACAATTATGCGAGATTTTTTGAACTCAAATATTTTTGTCGTAAATTTAACCGAAATTTGATTTTTTTTAAAAAGGAAAAATTGGGTGTTGCGGAAAGTGTCTGGTCCTACAATTTTGAAGTTACAGACTGGCAAAATGTTTTCTAGATAGCTAATTGTATTGTCTAGAAATCCACAGCAACAGTTTTTCGATAATTGGATTTTTTGAATTTCCTAAAGCCCACCACTTTTTTCTCTTTTTCAAATTATTTGAGATATAATTTTCAACATGAATCGAATTTCAAGAATCAAATGCAACGTTTCAATAGAGTTTTAGAAGCCCTATCGATTGATATAATTATCATTCCTGTTCCTTTAGAAAGGGGAAACGATCCATATCAAAAGATCGTAAATGCCAGTTTTCATGACAGCCGTTTTTCTAAACGAATACTCTTCTTTTTATCAAAATATGTCTTAATATCAAATCAACTTCGTTGCTTTGTAGCTCTTTATAAGAACTTTCGATTGATATATTTGCCATTCCTATTCCTTCAAAACAGCGGGAGGCGATTAGATGTTTACACAACAAGCTAATTAGCTGATGACTCCAAGCAGACGGATTCAAAACAAACACTCAGTTACATCATATCATGTTTTTTATATTCTATTAATACTTGGGTAGATATATTTCTACAAACGTGACAAAATGAAAGTTTATAAATCGAAAAGAAACTCTGCAGTTTAGAATTAAACGTTTAACTTGAAGTTGTATTTGCATTTCAGATCATCCACCTTTTTAAATCCCATGGGGATTTGCTCCAATGTGTTAAACGATATAGTTAAGTAGAAATTTATTCAGAACGTCTCGTTTTTCCTTTAGTGATTGTGAGGAGCTTACTAAATTCCATTATGATGAATTGTCCTACCGAAAAAATCGGCAGAAGAATCGAATATGATGAAAAACGGTGTTGTTGATTGTGGTAAGGCATAAGATCACCGACAGTGTCCAAGATAGTCTAAAATGTGGCCGCCCTCAAGTTATTTTACAGGGAAGATCGCTCCACAAAAATCCCCTGACTCAAAAACAGGTTTTAAATTGCTTCTCAGGTTGAAAATGAGCGTGGCCTTGACGGAAAGTGTTAGGTTTCAACAATTTAGAATACATTGAATGAATCTAATTTGAGCTGTTACATTGCAAGATGCAAATCGATGATCAGCATACGCAGTGTTGAATTCGTCAGAAAGTATGAAGATTTTGACGCTTCATGCCTACAGAGTGTGCTTTTTTGGGGTGAATGCAAATTCAATAGGCTATGCAACGATGGCAGGTTGTATGTTCGGTCAATGAGAGATCAGAAATTTGGTCCCAGGTTTGCAGTTCCAACACTTCAAGGTGGTGGGGGGTTCTGTCATGATATGGGGAACCATCAATGCTCATGGTCCAGGATCTCTCGTTAAACTACATTCCGAATTAATTCAGCTAAATACATTGACGTGTTAGCTTAGTTTTTTGTGCCTTATAATGCTGATAAATTTACAGAGAAGCCCATCAACATGCAGGATAAAAGTCCTGTACACACAGCGGCCAATGTCAAGAGGTTCCCTTGGGAGCATAGCATTTCATGTTTGGATTAGCCTGCAAACTCACCAGACCTTAATCCAATCAAGAGTATGTGGCACCATATCAAGTGACAGTTACGCAAAGACTCCATCAATAAAAATCTTAATGTACTTTGGGCTAAAATAAGTGGGTTTCCCTCTCTCCAGCCAACTGTCGGTCACTAATGGCGGAAATGTCAAAAAGATTGCAAGCTATTAAACCTCAGAAATGGTATGGTACTAAGTACTGCTGTGTTGATTTTGTTTTGAACCTAATTTTGCAGAAGATAAATTATCAAAATGACTGTTTGGAAGTTTCGTTTTACTTTTTGATTTCATTTTCTTATAAAAACAAAAGAGATCACTAGCAAAATTTACTTAAAAAAACTAATTTGATAATGCTAGTATTATGAGAGAAAGTAGTAATATCGAATGGAAGGCAGCTTATTAAGATCAGCTAACTTAAATTTGGCGCAATTCACATTTTTTTTTTTAAATTCTGAAAACTTTTCTTAAGCAATAATAGCTCATAGCTTCAATCTTGGTGCTTTTATTTTCATGGGAAGTTTTGATTATGTTGATCAAAGAACTTTTCAATTATCACTTTCAATTGTTCATAAACGTGCTGTAATACTTCACGGTGCTTGCAGCAGGTCAAATTCTCTCCAAGTTCGTAACTGATCAGTTCTTTAAACGAGCTTCAGTACCCTCATGTGGCTGCAAATGAGAGTTCTTAGCATCCGCGGGTATCAACTTGCAGTATAATCATACTACTGTAGTGAACACGGTTCCTCAAAAATGACGGGATTCGATATTCTTATTGAATAAATTGTCGAGATGTTGATGACAAACAAATATATCCATCTTAATTGTGCCTGACATTAAAATATTCTTGTACTTGTACCCTGGTGAAACTCTTATCACAGATACGTTCATTAAGCTTCCTTAAGAGAGCGACAGAGAGAAAGAAGAAGAGGACACAAAACAAATACATAAATAAATAAACACACCAAGGGCGTTATTAGGAACAAGAATCGTTAATGCGCGAACATTTATTCTTGTGTTGAGGCCGTGAGCAGCTTATAACAGTTGATATGCTCTTATCATTAAGGAGCTAAGGCCGCTTGTGAATGCTTCACTCTGAAAAACCTATCTACACAAGTAAATAAATATGTGTCATTACACGCGCTGCAGCATGAAGCAATAGTGCCCATTTTCTTTCTATGTATAAGCACTACCGTATATTCAGTTGTGTAGGAATTTGACCGATCATCCATCTAAATTGAATGTCAGTTTCTGTAGTAGATGATTCAAAGTATTTCACACTTTCAAACTATGCACAACCGAACTCAGTTTACAGCACGTTAAAAATGCGCTCTCATACTGCAATCGCAACTGGTTTGTGCATATTTTCGAGAGTTGATTGATGGTGAATCTAAAAGCGTGTCGCATGCATTGAAAAATCAAGAATTTCTGCTGATGACTCCTTAGGAATAAAGGAACCCCGACACTTTGGCATGTAGCATCACGGTCTATAACAATGCAGGACTTAGGTAGCCATATTTATGCTAGAATGACGTACTCATAACACCGCACAGAAAAAATCTTTCTGGTTGACTCACATTTTGAGTTTCCGCCGATCTCAAAATTATTTCATGTCATCATGTCATCGTCACTTAGCGTTTGAAAAGCGAGTCAAGCTGACTCACTTTCCGCGACATATGAAATAGTGTACAAAGTCTTGGGTAATGACTACAAAGATTTCACTATACAAATGTTTTGACTGAGGCACTCGAGTTGAGAATATTTTTGAAAAACATTTCCACTTTTGTATTCAATGACCGTTGCTGTACTCCACCGCCACTCAAAAATCACTCCATGCTCAACGCTCGCCGCCAAAAATCATAACACGCTCAAAAAGCACTCCGCGCTCCAAGTCCATGTCGAGAGCCCAGGCACTTCACCCTCAGAGCCACAGCACTCCACTCTCAGAGCCACAGTACTCTTCCCTCAGAACTAAAACACTCCTCCCTCACAGCCAAATTTTTCATGGACGGAAATTTTTCCGAAATTTATCCAAGATACACCACCCACTCCTGTCCAGATGTTTCTGTGCGCCTACACATCTGCATCTCGTGTTTTGAACTCAGCACTTACGAGCCGCGTGAACTCGAAAAGCTTCCTATTTGGCGCTGCATGCACTGGGGAAGTCAAAAGGCTGCATAGCGACTTACCTGCGTCCTCATTAAAATAGCTTTTAAGTTGCACACTTTTGGAGAAAGTGAATTACACACAGGTTGTTCCTTTCTTCGACAGGTCATGTGGGCGCTGCATGAACTACTCGATCATTTTTTGCTACAAAAGAGCTCTGCGACAGACTACACCTGTGCTGGTGCAGAACGTCGGTACACATTAACCACGCATGAGTTACTCCTATTTACAGAATCCTATTTAGTATAGTTTTCTTACTTGAACACATGAAGTAGAATATTCATATCAGCCACACATCGAGGACACGTACCTACCTATAACTGCTTAACAGCCAAACACATGCTTAACAGCCAACCTTACATGTTTCCGACGGAAACATGTAAGGTTGAACTACTAATGGAACTATGTACTATTAGTCCTAGAAAACAACTCATTTCTTTCGATTAAATAGTTTAGGGGAATTTAATGTTGAGAAATTTTTTAGTAAAGGTGAGAATTTACTTTGTGATGAATTGTCAGACATTTTCTCATCAAAAGGAACCAGGTGTTCAGGCATTTGTCTCGCAGGGATAAAAGTCCTAATGATAATTATTCGGCAAACAAATTTGTGCCCTTTCGTGCGCTAATTTAGAAGTCAAATTGTACCAAGGAAGTATATTACTTATTGTATCAATTTAAAATTACAAATAATATCAGAGAATGGGTCATTAGACCCATCCTTATAGATACATACATGACATCTCATTTTATTCCACGCATCCCAAATTTAAACAAGGAATAATTGAAGCAGGCCAACGAACTGCCTCTGTAACGCAACATCGCAACTTCAAAATACCAGCTCCTGGCAACATTTCTGAGAGAAAAGTTGGATCGAATGAGACCGTACGATGACAGTTGTTAGTCTTACAGGGGATTAAATATAATAGAGTAAAATGTCTTTGGAGTAATGGTCAAATGACTGATTGGAATGAGACATGAGAATGTTGTTTAATACAAGCGAGAATTCATGATCGAAATGCAAGCACTATTTAATTCTCAGCAAAAATTCATTTCGAAGTAAATTCTATTCATTCAATTTTGAATAGTTCCTATTTATGATAAAAGATAAACACTTTTTATTGTTCGTGTATGAAATTTTCATGATTGCGTTGGTCCTATTAGGTGCGTCATTTCATCTGTGAAACTAGAGCAACTAAAATCAATTTGCCCTATTTTGAGGCAGAACTTACCTTTATGAGAAGCTTTTTGACACAAATATTCTCAGTATGACTGCATGTACTGTAGAAAGATATGAATGACTTACCCTGTTCCCCGCTTGTTCGCCGGCTACTTAACGAGAGATGTTTCCCATTCCCTTTAAATCAAGCATTGATGGAAATATTTAAAATTTAAATGAAGGTTAATTGAGAATGCTATAATCCTATTAAATTACATTTTCATCCAGACAAGCTCTAACCTTAAAGCCTTCGAAAGTCATGAGTGCTCCGAAGTTTACAAATCACAAAGTAGGAAAGTAAGAGCTCACGAACCTGGCGCCTCAAACTGCAATTTCCTGTTCTATAAGTGTCTGTCATTTCAATTTGTTTTGCAGCTCAAACCACGACTACTAGCCACTTATTTACGAATACAGTGGGGGGTTAAATAACACAACACGTTGATTAAATCGTATGATTCCATATTTCTAAACCACGTACAATTAAGAAAATTGAACTATATGTAATGAATAGTATAAAAAAGTTTAATAATATATCTAAAACAAACCAATAATTTAATGGAAAAAATACATAGGAACATGTATAATAAATACGCGAAAAATTTTACAACACATTTCAAGATATACATACATACATTCATAGTTCGTTGCACAGCCGTTATTATTAATTATGGCTTCTAGAAGATGGAGTAGTTCACTACCAGCCTTTTACAAGTTTCGGGTGTAATCTTAGTTCATTCTTTAGAGCAAATTTCATTGAGTTCAGTGATGTTATAGGGACCTCTCTTCTGAATCTTCAATTTCAATTTCCTCCACATGTTTTCAATCGGATTTATGTCCGGGGATTGACTTGGTCATTCTAAAATGTTTATCTTCTTTATCCTCAACCATTCCTTGTGTAACAAAATGAGATCTTGTTTAAAATCCACCTCCACCCCATTAGTCTCCCAGGATCAGAACTTTGTAAACAATAACTAATTTATTGAACATCAAGTTTATCAGTGACCACGGGCGAGACAATATTACAGAGTTGTCCTCGGTGGATCGTAAAATTATAATAATAGAAAGGGAGAGAAAACGTCGGCAACTGTCCCCTTGAGTAATTTACAACAAACAGAGAGAACACAAATAATATAGGGCTAATTAAAATAAATGCAAAATATGAGTATATGAAGCGTAAGGACGCAACACGTTACCAAATTAGACGTACACGCGCTCAAATTTATAACGACATACACACCTCTGAAGGGTGTTCCGACGAAGCACGGGAGGAAAAAATACCAGAAGATGCTACCGTGGGATGTGGGATTGAATTTAGATTCTACGGCTCATTTAAGCTTCTTTACTGTGTCTGACATAGCTTTAATATGAATTTGCATTTTATCATTGTGACTGAAAATAATTTTCTGTCTATTTTCAGCTCGAAGGTTAGGTTTATACATCGAAACGTTGCTCTTTTTACACTACAGATTAACTACAGAGGTATTAAATTTTTAATGATTGACAGTGTTCCAATAAAAAAATGTTGAGTGAATTTCTTCGCAATTTAACACGTGATGAAATCGGCGAATGTTATTGTTAAGCTAGGTTGTTCAGCGAAAAAATTCCTTCAACATTACTTAACTAACCTAACCTATCCTAACCTATTCTAACCTAACCTATCTTAGTCTAAGCTAACCTATCCTAATGTAAGCTAACCTCTATCCTAATGTAAGCTAACCTATCCTAATCTAAGCTAACCTATCCTTTCCTAACCCAGCCTATTCTAGCCTATTCTAACTGAACCTATCTTGATAAAATGTCAAACATATCAATGCATGTAAAGGCCATCTTTTAATGTTACACTGAGTAATTCGGTATCTATGATACTGCAACTTCGGACTAAAGCGTAATGGACGAACTAACTAACAAAATAACTAAGAAACGAACAAGCAGTTTTTTATACAGGGTGTTTCAGAAAAAGAGGTACAAAATTGCACACCAAATAGAAAAGGGCTAAATAAAAACAATTACTCTCAATATTTATTTTGAATTTATGGTACAAACACTGCTATTATATGAGAGTTAACAATAAAAAAATTCAGTTGTAGTGATATCTATCTAAAAGGTTTTAGCTAGAAGGTTTTTAGAATGTTACAGATCGTGCTACCAAGTTACATCTTGCTTGTCTTGTTGGCACTGTTCAGTTTCAGAGAAACCACGACGCCGGTAACATGAACCGTTTAATTCACAAATGCTGAAATGGCAGTCATGCACCTTGTTAATGGTGCTGCTAATTGCCATACGAGACAGGCAGCTAGGGCGTCTCAAGAGCGGTTTCCTAAATATTGCGAGCAATTGTGCAATAAGATTTCATCCTTTAAAACAATAAACAGCTAATATCTCACAAACCTGAATTTTTCCGGAAAATTCCATAAATGAAAGAGGGTTTATTTGGCCATTTTCTACTTGGTGTGCAATTTTGTATCTCATGTTCTGAAACACCCTGTATAGATAACTGGACAAAATCTTATTCATGGTCATGTATTTTATATGATCAGCTAGGACCAAGCCTTGTGCAGTATTGCGTACAAAAAGTTCTCTAAAATAATTTCTTCAGATTTTTTTTATTTGTTTTCAAGATTTTTCATGCAATTATTGGACTATCTTATTATGTTTTGTTGGATATTGGGCGAAACCATATTTACAATTGCGTGACTGCTTAAACATTAGAATTGATCATGCAAACATGAAAAAATGCAGTGATTTTTTTTCGATTTTGCAACCGTACATTGGGTATCATACACCATAAAATAATTACCGTGAAGAAACCCTGATGAAGTTAGGGGTATAGGTGAGTAAATGAAAATGGACAGAAACGCTGAGGAAATTTCCGTTCAGAGAAACCATAAAACATAAAACCATGGCAGGGCAGTAGGACGAATTGAGTCGCAGGCAAGGGCGTATTGCTGTCGAAGAGATTGTTGATCCACTTCGCTGAAGCGATCAATCAGATGATCCGCAATCTTGGATGAGCAGCCAAGAGAGTTCAGGGTAAATTCATCGTCACTGAAAAGCTAATTTGAACTTTTGTTAGCTATTAATTCACTTGTGGCATCAGGAACTCTCCCGTATTTCAGTTCAAGGGATGTGAGCGCAAAAAATTTTATGCAGGTGGAACTGACCGAAGGTTGCACTCATCCGTTCTTTTGGAATAAACGTCACTTTTTCGTTTACACGCTGCTGTTTAAACAAACTCAAATTCCCTTTTAGACTTAAATGTATTTCTATTTCAGTTATGATGAGGAATACAACAGTTTTGCTAATCTATTATGTGAAGAGAAAATTATTATCTACTTGTCAAATACTGTGTGGATCATTTTCCACAGCATGTGCATAAATGATATTACAACTTCCTGCACAGTCATATACAATTTTGAGAGGGTTTTTTAGCCGCTTTCACTCTTGAAATCCCCAACTATGTAAGAAAACTCTCTCGTCTAAACATTCACATCATAACGATGAAATCATTGAGCAATGACAACCAATGATTCATACCCGATGTCCGCCTAATGTTGCAGAATCACCTCGATTTCTCAGCTGTCGATCATGTATTGAGGATGAGGCGAGATGACGCGCCCTAGAATCTCAGGGCCAGGCCATCAGTGTCTGTCTTCAAATTGCCTCGAGAAATTCGACTGGCCACAAAACACGTCGCTCCATCTGCGCTTTGATGGTGGCTGTCGCCGTCAATATTTTACCCATTTGTCTTGATATTTGTTTCTTGTTCATGAATTATAATTTCCAAACTATGGACTACTGTGTACTACTATGTACTTCTATGTTTTTTAAGTTGCATGATGAGCTTAGGCTTATATTGTAATGTTTGAGAGTTTCGAAGGATTAGGTCACAAACTTATCCTTCAGGTATTTGTGTAATTAATTGTTGTTAACAAATAAAGTTCAGATCGAGACTTATTATTTTTGTTCCAGCTTCACTTTAGATCTCAATACTGATCCTAGAATGGAGTAAGAGAATTAGGAGTAGGAATAGTTATACACAGGAATTAACAACTTTTAGAACATAGTAGGAATATTCGTAATGTTGATACTTTCCTTCCAGCATGCATAGACAACTATAAAGTACTTCGCAAAAATTTTCAGTGTTCTAGGCTCAAGCATAACAAACATCAGCTCACTAAAAAATTTCCGCTCTCCAACATAATTAATTCTGCAACGAGAGAACTTCGGTGCTCTTTTACAAAAACAACTTCAACACATTTTATCCCTAGTCAAATCTGTATTCAATTAATTTTTTGAAGTTCATTGGCGAGTAACAGTCTTTTTCTCATTCTGACATTTTCTGACATCCTGATTGCAGTGTCAGTCTAACAGCGGTTGTAAAATACGAATGAAAAAATGAGGAGGTAAGAGGGGCAAGGCAAAAGTACCTCAGGAGCGCATGGCTGCAAATTCTGAATTTCTTTATTTGAAAATAAGCTGCGGTGGACAGCTGCTGTAGATTGTAAATAGCACTATGTCATCTGTATGGAACTGATGTTGGTGTCGAGTGCATTAAAAGTACCCGGTGCAGAAAACTCATGCAAGGAGGACGAAATAATCGGGTTTGATATTCTGACATACAGTCGAGAACATGTATTTACCACATACAGTCGATGTTAGGAATACCTCGTTCAGTGTAAAAGCAAGACAGTTCATAATGAAAAGCTGCAAAATTTCTGCAGTCAGTCAGTGCTAGCCTCTGACGATACAAATCACCAAACTCTTTTTTAAAAGCGTTGCTGGTTATTTAATGGTTCATCAAAACAAAGTGGTCTTCTAAGCATGATCTGCAGTTATCAAGATTGAAACATCATATTCCAATTCTGCTTTATTGGACATCTGACTTTTGATACTCTGAGCACGAAGTATAACATGAGTTGTTTGAACGCAATATTTTTGTCTTGTTGGCCTCTGCAGGGTTTGAAAGTTGAGTAGCTCGCATTTGGACATGTAAATGCAATGTAAATATTATGCCATATCAAACATTTAATTTCGACCGCTCATGAAATCTAACCAGGTTGAAGTGGCCCTTCGAGCCTAAAGTAAAATTTCACTATTTGAGCGGTTCCTAATACTCAAAATGTGGCAAGGGAGGTTGTAGTTGAAAAAAGTTCACCATAATTCGTTGGGTTGGTCCTTACTAAATGCAGAATATCTTACATAAATATTTCTGCTTATGAAATAATGATCTGTACACAAATGCACTCAAAGACTTGAAAAAATTTTAGCAGTGACGTCAAACGTTTACAGGTATTTAATACATGAGTAATGGAGTTAGCTTTGCATTTTGTGGGCTTCCCTGGAGTGTCAACACGACACTGCCCTAAAAACAACTTGTTTCCGTCTTATTGACTCAGCTGGCGTCCCAGGAAATGTTTGTTGCCAAAATCAGGTCCACGTAGCCAAGTTTGGTGCCCCAAAAATTGAATTTCGATTCCAAAATACAGTTCTTATGGAAATGCGCGTGGATAAATTTACGTGGATACATGTTATGAACATTTATGTGTCGAAACTATCACAAGATCTATTTAGAAAGTTTTAGTTCCTCGTGCCGAAGATTTTGCTTCCCTCATTTTACTGTTGCAAGTGTCTGTTTTTAATCATACTTCTTCCGTTATTGTTATTGTCTATGAGCTTGACTTTTGAGCTTCTGAAATATGATGCTTTTGACATTTAAGTTTCAAGGCAAGTTTTTACCAAATTTGTTTTAACAAGCTACGGGCCCTATAATTTGCTTATTTGTCACTTATTCTTTACATTAAATTTTGCGTGTTTCTACCAAGAACGACTGAAAAAAATGACGAGAAGATTTAATCTTTAGTATCGTGCTCCAGTAGCTCTGATAAATAAAGTTAATAGTCTTGTGCTTGTTCTTGAAAACGACATTGAGCAAAAGTCTGAATTTGAAATGAATGATGAGAAATTGTTGTTGAAGAACAATTCTATAAAAAAAACTTTTGTTCAGATTATCTGACAGTAAATGGAAAAGAACTTTTAGCCGCTCTCACTTCGATATGTTTTCTCACTTAATAAATTCGAAATTCTGCAGAAAAAATAACTTTATTATTTATGCTGGTGTTCAAGAGCAATGGGGAAAATAATTTTTTATTTATTAAATTCAGAAGATTTCAGAATGTCATTTACAAACAAAAGAAGCTTGCTCGGATCATTAAGGATTTATGACTTTCGATGACAAAACAACTCAGCAAGAACTGCAGTAACAGTGTTGCTCTGTACTCTGTCTAGCATCAGTGTCAAGGACTCGTAATAGATTCCATTGCATTTGATGCGCATCAGCGACAGCGCATGGAGCCAAGCGGTGTCCTCTCGCTATTTATCTACCGCCACACAAAGGCTCGTGCATTGGTTTGCAATAATTATTTTTTTGGCTACTTGTTGTTCGGTTAGTAGTGAGCACACATGTCGATACCACGATTCACCGGAACCTGTGGAAAAAACTGCTGCATCTTTCGCAATCCTATTAATAGAACTGAGAAGGCGGAGGTTGTAAAGAATTGCTTGACGCTCCTTAAAGGGGGTGGTGCGTATGTAAATTTATGGTACACAATTCTACTTGCGGAGCTTCAAAGGTATAAATCGTTCACAACTGTCAATTTCAATGTGGATGAATCTGGAGTCCGTCACTCAGTTAATTTTTTTGTACGTTCACTTACGTTAAAGTTGCGTGAAAAAGAGATATATGTCGAATGATTTGATATATAAAGCGTAACTTTGAGTTGCGTGCTGTATTTGGATTCATTGCAATAGGAAAAGAAACTAATCTGCAGTTAATTCGCGCGGCTAAAAATAGGCTTAAGGTAGTTCTCAAGCGACACTGTCGCCTGAGAACTCGAACTTCTCGCTTCTCCACGATTATCAAAGTCGTCTGCGTTAGGGCCTACACAAAGAGGTCGATGCGGAAGTTACCCAAAAAATATAGGTAAAAACGAAATAAAATTATTATCAAAAATGTCGAGTTTTCCCCATTAAAAATGCAATTCCGTGATCAAATCATGGAACTTCAAACAGGAAAAATAACGAGCTAGAGCATAAATTCTCCCTAACAAGTTCAAGGAGAGCACGATCAGAGACGACCGCGTGTTTTTAAATATTTTTTTTCCCTGTGTAGGCGAAGATCAACTACCTGGATAACAGAATGGTGGATAGCACCGTGTAGAAATATCCTACGTCCAAAGAATAATTTCAATTACCGTTTACAAACATGCGAATCTCTACTTTCTTCTTCTGCGCGGTGCTTAGGTGAACACACATTATAACATTCAATATATTTTGACTTTCGGAATTAAAAGCGTTTAAAATGATATGCAAATAAGCCGTACATTTTTAACAATACAGAGCATCAAAATGCGGTAAACCTGAGGCAAATGTGGCGTAAGGCTAATTTATGACTGGTGTAGAACAAATAATTTCAGAGATTTAAACCATTCAGAAAAAACAATTCACCAACTAATTGGTTTTTGTACAAGTCATACTGTAGATAATTAATATTTGAAACGATTTTACTGAACACATTTGAATACAGCTTTTCGTAGAATATTTCTATAAGAAACTGCGCACTTTCAATCGCCTAATGAATTTGTCTGCTTGGTCCACTTTGGAGTCTGAAGCTCGTATTTTCTCTCACCCATGAATGAAAATCTGAAAACTTTCTTAAGGACACGTGAGAACATTTTTCAAATCATTACGCTTAGTTCAAGAGATGGTTTTTGAGCCCGACTCAAGCTTAGAATTCAGGCCAGAAAGATACTTACTGAACAATAATTTTCAGTGTTGAAGGTGAAGGTACAAATTAAATGTTTTAGGAGTAATTATCAATTTTTACTAAAATTAAAACATCAAAATTCTTTTAGTTTGAACATTTATCCATTCAGTGCGCTCGACCATATTTTGAAGGCTGTTCTCGACCGAGTTGAACGGTGCGGTTACTCATCATATTTAGGCTCGATTGGTAGTAATCGGTAAGATGTAGACCGTGTCGGAATGAAACATGACTTTTGTCAGAAATTTTTCTTTGACGGTTGTCATGTTGTCCCAGCACTTGTGTGACACTTAAAAAGTTGAGAAAATACATTTGTGTGGTGACCGATGCCTGTGAAAGATATGTCAGAGAAGTTCTTGTACAGACATGACTTTTAAACGCATGTCAATATACGCATTTGGTGACTGATATGATTTGATGTCATTATACGCATTTGGTAAACTGATTTTCTAAAAATTCATTTGGTAGAAAAGCATCGTTGCATTTATTTTGGGTGTATATGAGCTGATCCAGGATTCTTGGAGGCATTGAATTCAGATGTCGCCTCATAACCAAGGGGGTCACCACTGTAGATAGAATACTATATAGATGGAAAAGTCAGGAAAACGGTGCATGGTGGTTATTCCTTTTAAAGTACTATGAGAATTGACGTTTAAAATGAGACATTTCGTGTATTTCCACATCATCAGTAAAGAGATCGGTAGACAAAATGAGGTATTCCAAAAATAGATAATGGAAAATTCTGTAATGGATCTCGTTCTTGATTATTGATATGTACAGAAATCCCACACCGCTGTCTCCATTTAATGGATGTGTGCTTCGATCCATTCGATGTCATCCATTGTAATAATTCGCATGTTTGATTATTCGCTGGTGCATGATCTTTTTATTTCGTTTAATCGTCGTGACATTTCTATTCGCCACATTCTCTATTTTCTACTCTTTATTAATCATGATGAAGTATAATTGGAGCTGCCACCACCCTTAAAGGGAATATTTTCTATTTAATTAATGTTATATTTAAATGATATATTTTCTGTGATCTCGGTAACGTGTTAGCGGTAATAAAACGATCATCTTTCTTTCCATTTAATCATCCCACTACAAAGGGTAAATAAAAGGCATCTTTAAATGAAAAGGGAATAGACCAGATGAATGTTATCAACTCCATGACAGAAAACGCATCCTACATACTTAGAAGTTTGAATAAAGAGCATCTAGATAGGTAAACGAGGGGAACATTCATCTGGGTTGTGGGCGGATGTTGACAGGCTGATCTCTCACACCAGGTCCACGGTCTCCACGTCATGGTTGGCAGCTGAAGGTTGAGGCTACGCTCGATGGCACATTCCGTCACTTTGAATAGCGAAAGCGTGAAAACGTTGGTTATTTAAATTGCTGAAGGCGCGAATGTGATTGATATATATGTGGGCATAGTTGGTTTCGTGATTTATTTTTAATAGCAAGAGGTATACCCTCAGTCCTAGCTGGACCGAGGCAGTCAAACGTTCGCCCTTCTTTCTCTACTGCTCGCCCGTGCCTTACTGCGTACTCCCTCGAATCGCAACCGCCTCGATTGGCGCTCTTTCCTGAGATACTAGTTAGTAATTTTGATATTAGCGCTCTAAGATATAAACAGGAGCTACTTCATAAACAATTCAAATACATGGATAATTAATTCTATAAACATAGTTATACTAAAATCCCCATTTAGAAAACATAACAATAAGAAAATATAACATATAATCGTACGTCGATGTTCCTGGCATTTCTGTTGGCTTCTTCGCGTCATATCGGTGTTCGTCCTGGCGAGACGATTCTTCTAGAATGTATAGATGTGATGACATTCTCGCAGAGTCAGACTTACGTCGCTCTTTTGGAACTTTTCATGGAGTGAAATGCTGGCCAGTCACCTCCTCCAGTTCTTAGCGTTGTTTCCTTTTTTTCTTTGGTTGTAGACCATAGACAGTTATACTGAAGAGTATAACAATTCTACGAGAAAATAATATGAAGAATCTAACAACACTGTTGGCGTTAGGTCGCTTGTGCAATACAAGGGCTTCCCTAATTACATTTGCAGCATCTGCTAGAGTTCCAGCCACCCCTAATACTTCCAAAAGACACGGGGTTTTACACGCATTACATTTTCAGACTTTAATATTACAGACAAAAATTTATCACGTTGACAGATATGTTATTCAGTACAATGAATTTCTTATATATAAGTCACATTCATTAATTTAGAACCCGTCCACATAACAGCTAGAATTTGAAGATTGAACACTCCACTGGGTGGCACGACCGAAGCCCGTAGGCAAGTAGGACAAACAGCGATCCAGCATCAGCTACGGAACAGGCTCCTTGAGGGGTCGACTACATTGCCGCCTGCGTTAGGATACACCAACGAGAATGGAAAGAAAATGGGAACCGGTAACGGGAGGTCACATCGCAAGAGTAGAAAAAGAAGTAGGATTGTAGTGACAGTATTGCGGGATGTTTATTTTAGGAATCCCTGACAACACAAAAACGTAGAAATACACACACTGGTAAGAACACTGTAAGTGCAGGTCGTTTTTTACCCGTTGATCTCAAATTCAATTGATACTTTTACTTTTCCTAATTTCTTTCCTCCTGACCCTTTTCTCTCTGTGTTTTACCTGTGATATTCTTTTACCAATTTCTCTGCCTGGAGAGGTGGGAATGCACGAAACGTTTATTCTTTAGCACTGGTTCTCATAGCGTTTCTAATGAATAAATTCTATCGCATGGTGTACCTAGTTCCCTTCTTTTTTGTCGAAGATTCGTAAGCGTCTCAGAGTACAACGAACAATGCTTTATGGAAAATACAGGTATCATAGCACACACGTGGTCTTCGCGATAGACGCAAAGAATATGACTTTTGTGGGGTGAATAGCAGTCCAGCTCCTATAAGGCTTCGAGCTAAGCAACGATGGAACCAAGAGAGTACGTTTCAAGTTCGGGATCTAATTTCGCAGTAAATTAAAACAACTAACTTTTTTTAAACAAACTGACAAAATTGCAATGAGTCGCCCCTTTCGGACCGACATTGTGAGTGAGACATTTTAGATGAGTTTGTTGAGTTTTCAAAGAAATATTTTTGGACGGGGATTGTTTCCCCACTGGCTTTGCTGTCTTGGTATAATTTTCTACATTTACTAAAATGTTTTAAAACAAAATTATACATCAACAACGCAAACAAATACATTTCACTAATATATCACTAATTAAGTTTGATTTAATCGGCAACTGTGTTTCACCTCGTCAACTGTGTTTCACTTACATTTCGACAACAGAAGTATTTGAATTAATAAGACTACTGAACCAAGAAATACGCTGGAAGACTTCAGTAACTGTGTGGCCGCGTGGCTCGTGTAACTCTGGCGACCCAGTAATTCAATTAAGCCAATGGGCCGGGTTGGATGCAGCAAGTGATGTCACCCAGTGTCGAAGAGCGGCCATGTCATTAGTTATGTTGATATCCCCCATTCACAACTTCTTGTTTCTATTATATTCTTGAGGCCAACTCTCTCGCAATCTCGATGATTTCAAATTCTAGTTCTATAAATTGAGTTCAATGTATCAGTTTTTCATCTGTATCCTCACATTTTGAGTCTGAAATTCAAAAATCTATTAGAAGACGAACACATGTTGTAAATATTTCGTCGAAGCTCACTAACTTCAATTAGTTGCTGCACAACATCGACTGAACCATTTAAAACATGGGGCTACTACACAGGTGTAGAGAACATATGTAAACACGCAGGTCTTTAATTAGATTTTAACAACAAGGATTGCTATTCATAACACTGGCGGTTTTTGGCTGAACGAATCGACTCAGATAATGGTTAAATCGATGATCCTGGCCGTAAAAGCTTTTGAGAAACTATTTGTTAATTAGTTAGGTAATGTCGAGTTATTGAACTACTGATAAACAGCATCAATAGTAAGGTAGTCATAATTACATAATATGCATTGGTTCCTAAATTGCTTGAAGTTATAAAGATTAATATAATGCATGAAATTTCACAAATTATACTGGATCATTCGCAATGCTTTCTTATTTATATTCAAATGAATTAAAATTTATCAATTGCCAACGCGCTATCATGTTCACGAGCAAAAAATTTCAGGCTGTGCTATAAGTCCTACTCAAAGTCGCGTTGCTATTTGCTTGTAGTGAAATTACAAACATAGAAAGTTCGTAAACTACATGTGATAATATTCTACCTTCCCTAGCCATCCATACAATTCGCAGTCAAAAATTTTCGTACCAGCGTACACATTGCTCATTACTCCTTTTGACAACTAACTACAGCCATGTTAGAAGCTCATGAAACACGTTCCTGTCAATTACTGATGACATTTTGGGATATGGTTGTCATCGGAGATGGAAAGTAGGTTCGCTTTAACGGTTAAGAAAATTGTGAGGATAGTCCAGTGAGATATGAAAGGAATTATTCACTAAGAGTTATTCAGAGCAGGCAGACGATTATTGAATAATTTACTGTCTTACGAGCAGTTTTGAAAGAAACACGCCCATGTCAAGGCAAATTCTATTTCAGCCTATCACAAGTAAGTCAATTCCCAGCCAAACCATGCCCGTACGCAAATCGCTCACATCACTCATATATACATCCTCGTTTCAGGCTTGAAATACTTTTTTAAACAACTCTCTTTCTACAGACATCGTTCAAATTGATTTTTATCTCCTTCCGATGTTTGAAAATTATATGAAGGGGTAAACCATCAGTTCCACAGACCAAAGCGATGATGTTCTGAAACGCTAATTAATTCTACAAACACGGCTTTCTACGAGCAAGGTATAAGAAATTAAGGAAACACGGGTCCAGAGCTAGTTAATGCCGTTGATGTTGAGGTTTAAATTTATAAATTTTTCGAAGATTTCAGTGACTTAAAAATGTAAGCGAGTATCGCACAAGATGTCGACAGTTGTGAAAATCTTTGTCAGCTGTTCACATCACAACTTGAAAATATACCTAATATTAAGATAGTTTGTAACTTTTATTTCGGAGTCTAATCGAGAATATGCTAACAGCTTGCAGTCAGATTCAATTTTAACTGCGCTTGTGACGATTCATTGCATGATTTATTCCAAAAGTTGTTCTCGTGGCCATGTGTCGCTAATTTATTTTGATATTTGGAATCTATTTTGTACAGAGCAAAGAATCCCTGCAGGGTTTTTCGTGATGAGTGAAATCTATAGTCATTCCAATTTCTCCTTCAGGGTTTTAATCATTGAGAAATGAGCCTTGGTGTAACCAAATAGGGGAGCTATTTTCTTGCTGTAACATTTTGCAATGGCTGGTGGCATTATTATCTAGTACATTTAACGGCGACTAGATGATTTAACGAATTAAGACAGACTTTTCAACGTTTCATGAGAAGTTTTTCTCGTAGACTAAAACTTCCATCACATTATTTGCTACTTCAAATCGCATTATTTGCAATGCTACTTCAAATGCAACATGCAGAGCCTTATTCGTGTAGCATCTGCATGTTGCATGTTGCATCTGCATGCTACTTCAAATGTAACATGCGGATGCAACATACAGAGCCTTATTCGTGTAGCATCTGCATGTTGCGTGTTGTATCCGCATGTTACATTTGAAGTAGCATGCAGATGCAACATGCAACATGCAGATGCTAAAATTTGTTTGAGTTCTATATTTAGTGAATTTTATACAGTTAATTGAGATTGAACAGCAATAAATGAAACCCCATCGCTTTAATTAAAAATGTAATTTTCATTTTGAACGGAAGTTCTCCTCTGGGGTTCTGAAACAACAAAAATTTAGGAAAAGTAATTCGCGTTATATAAAATGGAGTCATAATATTTGCTGCGCGCTCAAGAAGCTGCCGGTACATTATAAATGAAATTTAAATATCATTCATGGCACTTTAAGGAACCTTTAAAATTTATTTGAGATATTAGTGCTCTTTCATTAATTTATTTCCAGAAATTCTACACGACAATAGTGGTTGAAAATGGTTCTTCGATCGTTTATTTATGAAAAGTAATTTCCTACGTCTGCTGCGTGAGATGGTAAATTGAATGACAACTCAATAAATCACTACTATTTCAAACCTGAATTGTATGAAGCTTCAGAATAGTGAATGAATTTAAACGCTTAAGTACGCACAACGAGAGGGAAATAGGTTTCATCTTCATGATTACTGATCTTCCTACAATGCTTTTCTAATCAGCCTGATCTTCCAGTCATCGCTGCCGACAAAGCAACACAGCGAGGAAATTATGCATAGAAAATAACGTCAAGCTTGGTCAGAATTCAAGAGCTGCTATCAGGAGCAAATCGAATGCGCATCGAGGGGCTGAGCAGCTCGTACATGCGGCATTCTCTGGCATTTGTGCCGCTGGCGATTTGAATTGGTAATGTCGGAGATTAGAATCACAATAATGTGAAGCGCTGATACGCATTTGCTAAAGCGAAGCCCTGCTCACCCTGGAATAAACACACGATGCACTGTGATATGAATTGATGATGCAAAGTTAATGCGCAATGTAAAACGCAATGGGATAAATTATAAGGACATCTTCAGTAAGTTTTCAATTTATGCAGCGAATGATTGCTGTCTAGTATTTCGAGCTTCAATCTCCGAGTAGAATGGATGAACGGAACAAGTTCTTAATTTTGACACTCGTAGTCGTTGATTGCTGTTTCAGTTCGTCATTGGACTTGAAAAGAATGTTAAAAGTTCATCCTTTTAATCAGTTTATTCATGTTGAAAAGACAGACAATGGAATAACTGTTTAGAATACCAGGCATGTAAAAAGCAACATGGAATAGGAATGGAAGAACTAAATTTCTATTGGCATTACCGGCATCACTCCTTTCTCATCGAACACTGAGTGCTCACGAAAGTAATTTGCAAGATAGAAGTGAGGAGCAGTCCGTCCTCCCCCGGTGAGGTGGACAATGACAGGATCCTACTAATCAACACGCCAATGATAAGGTATTGCTAATCATGGCAATGGCAGGATACTGCTAATCATCCCGGCGTTTGTAAGTTACTGTTAATATAGAGTTTCTGAGTGCAGAATTAGGTCCTAGAGACAAGTGTTATTTCTTCCGACTTGGCTGAAGCACACCAACCTTTTAGTACAACTTTGCCAAAAAATCAAATTCAAGAAGAAAGTGCACCAATGTATCGAATTTTGCTCTGCAATTTTCCAAAGATCCATGCGAATACGGATCATTTTTTGGCTTACTTTCATCCAAGTGTGCCCTTCAGTGGTTCCATGCATCTTTGAATCGTGGAGAATTTCGATATTTTGTATCCTCGCTTTATGCTACTTATAAATGTCGATTATGCAACGGGACTTAGGCTCCGTAGGACATTTGAAATAACAACAAAATTTGCGAAGATCTGGTTCCCTCCGTTGAAGTATAACATGCACCTTTTACCTACGCTATCATCTCAGTTCTGCAGGCTAATTATATTCGTCACCATGTCGAAGAAACCTTCAGCACAACGGTGGTTTTGAGTGATTCTGATTTTTTACCCGCTGAATTCGACTCATATTTTCAAAAGACAGGCGTTCATTCAAACCTGACTTTGTCTGGAATGATTTTTTTGCGGCTGAAATCAAACCTAACTCACATCACCAAACCTTTTTTAAAGGGTTTAACAAGTGAAACTGAGCAGCCTTGTTTGAGTGAAATAAAACTCTTCGGTAATCCCACCTCATCAGAATGAAAAGACGAATATTGTGCTGTGAAATTGCTTCAATCATCTCATGAACAGATGGTGTGGAGTTGAACTTTTTTACAGAAAGCACTTGAGGGAAATTTAATCCTATGAAATTTAGACTTAAATTACGTACCAGTACTTATTTTATCGCCTATCGCAGCACATTTGTTGCCACATAAATTTCAAATTAAAGCAGTAAGAAAACTATCATCAAAGAGTTTTCATAATAAGTAGGCAGTGTTAATCGTCGGCTCTCTAGTCTTTTAAGCATTACAAAAAATATAACACTCATCCTGTGTACAGGCCTCAAATTTTGGGATGAGCACCTAATTGAAACTTTCTCACGAATTGTCGCCATAGCATTAAATCAAAAAGCCTACCACAACATCATACATGATAACCTTAATGCGAAATTATACGCATAAAAAGTGGTCAACGGCATTTAATATTTGACCATAACACGCACATTTTTTTTCTTGGAAGTACTGTACCTTTTCTGCTATAATCCATCCGAAGCATCATTTTCTTCTTCTGAAAATTCTTGGACGGTTGGCCTAAGAGGTGATTTTAAAGATTGCCTCGTCTCCTCAAAACAGGCGCATCACAAACAGATCCATTTCAACGATTGCCCTCCCTTGCGCTATGTCTGTGGCGCCGCGCTATACCTGCGATCACTTCCTCTTTCGTCGAAACTTGCGTGACGAGGAGCTGATGCCGAGTAACGGAGTAGGTTAATATTGTTCAGGTCACTGGTAATGTATGATATAGTTTAACTATAATATGGTTTAACAATAATATAGTTTAACTATGATATGGTTTAACAATAATATAGTTTAACTATGATATGATTTAGATACAATTTAGTTTAACTAGAGTTGGTACAACATATTTATTTTAGGAATGACTTGCCAAGTGGTAGCCTAATGAACATAAATGTCACTCATCTTTAGTTTCTATGGCATTTAGTATTGCTAATTTTTTCTATCGTTAAGCCATTAAGAAAATGTGAATAGATTCATCTTTTGGTGTCTTTTCTCAAGAGGCAAAGTTCTTTGCAAATTAGAAATTGTTCAGGGGGCTATTGAAATTCTAGGAACGATAAAAAACTTGAACCTAACACTCCTGAAGTATCTGCCTGTACTCAACTGCCAGCGCTTAAAATTCTAGGACAAAGTTGGCATTTCAAAATAATTCATCCTTCAGGGTAAGTTACTGGGATAAACAGTGAAATGTGAGGTAATTAGCAGTCTTCATGAACTTCATTTCTTCCACCGAACCACCATTTAGCAGATATTTTTCCAAAATCCCGACCAAATCACCAACTTTATGAGGCACACTCCGAATTTTACATCATTTTAGTTAAACCAAGCTAAAACTGTCGTATTTGTGAGGTATCAGCTTCCAATTAATCGAATTGAAATTTTCAATTATTCAAAATAACTAGGCAATATTTTTTGGCGTTGGGAGACGTTTTCTCATTCACAAAACTTCTATACTTGGCACCAAATTTCTAATTTGACTATAGCCAGGCATCAGTATCAGGAAAACTGAATCACGTTTAAAGACAATTTTTAAAACAATTCAGAATGTTCATAATACCATTCTTTTTATTTTTTTCCTTCAGTATCCATGATCTCAAAGAGGAAGGATTGAAATTTACTTGTGGTCATTCACCACGCGTGCTGTGTCGAATTCCTAACTCAGTTTTTCCAGCAATGTTACAATGAACTTCGACAGAGCTTTTTTCGTAATTTCATGAGATTCATTCATGATAAGCAGAAATTATAGAAATTTAAATGCGTCAGAAACAAATGATGTCTTGATATCAACATATGTTGTTTATAGCTCCTCAGTTACACTGAGAGATATTTTTGACACACCTGTGTGTCTCAAACGATTATCCGAAATGTTTTGATCCACAGCTGAGTATTTCCTTTGACCACATCTTAAAGTGGTTGAGAGAGTAAAATTACAAATACGCGTTTCAAACGGCCCAAAATTATTCGCAGAAAGCCGAACAGTGTTTAGATTTTGTGAATGGAGTCTAATACTCTTAAAAACCCGAATACCTCCACTACTTTTTCCTTTAATTCCCAGACGTCATTTGACGTTGTCTGAACATTATTGTACTCAGTGACCAGTCTGAGAAAGTGAAATATTTATGTAAAATAAAATTGACTTACGTTCAAGTGTGTCGTGGTTGACACACTTAAGTATGTCGTAGAAGCCCATGACACAGAAAAGTGTCTCGGTTTTTGGGCAAAATTTTTCTCAGTGTAAAAACTGAATATATTGAGATATTGCGAGCGCTGCATAAAACTCTTCCTCCTTTACTCTATACTGTGCTAGAACATTTTTCGAATTAAGTCATGGATTATGAGTCTTTAAACTAGTTGTACACTTGAAGCAGCAATGAAACTAAGAATTATAGTTAATGTAAAACATACAACGATCGATTTTTTGATGATTTAGTTTGACTCTCATGCGTCTGTATGAAATGTATCGTGTTCTTTGCTTTGAGAAAGAAAGAGTTAATGTACAAGTGACTCTATTCAGTGAATAATTTAAAGAACATATGATTCATTCTAGAGCTTTGAATTTTATCCTGCTTATTTCCTATTCGCTATCTCCATGAACTCAGGAAATACAGCTCTATGAAATGAATCAGATCCCAAAAAGTTTCAAAAGTCATACACGACACACATGAGCGAAATCATTTGATATCTTAATTGGAATTACAAATTAATAACTTCAGAATCTCATTCTAATGTTAACCAGAATTTCACTCACAGGATTTCAGAGTTCTCAATTTTCGGTGGAGATAAATCAGTACTCTATTAGTCATTTGAATGCATCACGGGACATGAAGTGCAACTGCAAGCCCGTGATAATCTGGCAATTAATTTGACGCAAAATTCTTCAGTAAATATTGATAAAAATTAGGAATTTGATCCACACGGGATATTAACTCAAAAATAAAGAGGTAGCTCATAAGTCAAGACTCCAAAATCTCGGATAAAACAATCGTTCAGAAGTTTTCTAATTGGCTGTCAGTTAATTGCAAGATTTTAATTTCTCTGAAAGTAAAAGCGAAGAGCTCCGGAAGATTGATTTTAGCTGAAGTCACCCGCAGCAAAATCTGTGAGTACGTTTAGTGTATTCCCAGAAGAACGCAATAAAAATTTTTGTTTACTGTGGTCCCTCCGCACGTCACTCCCCTTGCTGTCACCAGTCACTGAAGCACACTTTGAGAAATGGAACTATAGCGTTCTCACCAGTGTTCTCACTAGTGTTCTCACCAGTGTTCTCACTAGTGTTCTCACCAGTGTTCTCACCAGTGTCCTCACCAGTGTCCTCACCAGTGTCCTCACCAGTGTTCTCACCAGTGTTCTCACCAGTATTCTCGCCAATGTTATCACTACTGTTCTCACCAGTGTTCACGCCAGTGTTCTCACCAGTGTCCTCACCAGTGTTCTCACCAATGTTCTCACCAGTGTCCTCACCAGTGTTCTCACCAGTATTCTCGCTAATGTTATCACTACTGTTCTCACCAGTGTTCACACCAGTGTTCTCACCAGTGTCCTCACCAGTGTTCTCACCAGTGTCCTCACCAGTGTTCTCACCAGTGTTCTCACCAGTGTTCTCACCAGTGTTCTCATCAGACGTATGCGATGAAACCAGTGCATGTTTAGCGAGAATGTTTAAAGATCTGAATGCTTTTTGCATTCTGAAACACACAATCTACGGAAGACAATATGGCAAACGTATTGACCTCTCAGCGTTCATACGTCGATAGTAGTGAATTTTCTGTCGATTATCAACGATCAAAAGCTGGAAAAATTTTTACGCCATTGCAGCGGGGGTAACTTGGATGTTCCCAATAAAAGTCGATTAGACTTAATTGCAGTTCTATCTCCTTTATGGCAAAGGATTTCATTGCAGCTGTTCATTTCGAATCTGTTCCTTGCGATTCAAAACAATGTAAATCACAATAGCATGACTCGAATTTTCTCATTTTCACGTATCCCTCCTGTTCCCTAGTTCAGACAAAGCTTTGTTATTTTAGGGGCAACAACTTCTGGGGGGAGTTTTTTGGTTCCCTTTCTGCAACACTACGATCCTGAATGTTGGTGATTTCTCGTGACGTTCTCGTTACTTAAGTTAGAAATTATTAAGAACGGAAAGTTGCTGCTACGAGAGACCGAAGTCTCGAAGTATAAGGAATGACTTTCTTGGTGTCTTTAATACATTAGGCTATACATCTAGCTCTTACGAGTTCTTCGTCAAGCAATCAAGAACTTGGTCTAGTCTAGTTTTCAGAGCGCGTATTCCTGTTTGTGGTTCGTGCGAGTCGTGATGTTGATGAGGAAACACATAAGTGCAATTTAGGAATTTTCTGGGGGAACATGAGGCCAGTACGGAGGAAGGAGGAAAGCATGCGAGGAGTAGCTGACGTACACCCAAGAGAAAGTTTAACCACAAGTCAGCAAGACTGCAACCCTTACTTTAGGCTCCAGTTCCCCTGTTATAAATGTCAATCCTTATGTCCTGTGTTTCAATGAATGTTGGCGTGGAATAACGAACCCTCACTAGTATACGAACTCACAACAGTAAACCCAAAAACTGAACCCAGAGACTAATCCAGAATGAATTTGGTCGTCACGAATGTTGACATCTGAAACACAAGTACAAATGAGCTTACCTTACTCCAACTTATCAATCAAGTCCAACTCTCTATCCTTTCCCCAGCGGCCTCTCTGTCTCATGTCCACATCCAAAGTGGCTCTATCCCATGCTGTGTCTCTTCATGAACTTACAAAGGGCAAGAGAGAGGTGGGGTAGAAAAGGGGCTCCTCTTAGCGATCATTCAGGTTTGCTGGCCGAAGCAATCACCACTAGGGTTTTTACCGTCGCTGTATTTAATTTAAAATGATCGAAAGGAATGAGAATCGGTTACCTCTCAGTTAATTTCATAACAGGCGATAACTTAGCTGATTTTTTTTTTTGCAGAGGCCTCCGCTGCCCGTACCGAGGACTCTGAGAGAAGATGTGGTTGTTCTTTTATGGCCCATGTCATAAAACCCGGTTCTGGCGCTCGCTCGTAAATGTATACCAAGAATAATCTTTCCCGTGTCCATTCGATGCAACCTTATTTATTCCCCGTCACCGTCGTGCGACAGAATAAAATGCATACATTCAATCCATTTGTACTCTTATGCCGTGGGCAACACTGCTAATTATATTCTATGCACTTCTCCAGTAAGCTGCTTCGCTTGCAGTCCAGTACTCCACAGCACAGTACTCCACAGCACAGTACTCCTCAGCACAGTACTACACAGTTCAGTGCCCCATACCACAATATTCACAGTACAAAACCATTAACTCCACTGTTCATTTCTCTAGATTGCGTTTAACAAATAATCATGTCATAAATTGAGTCAGGAGTTTTGTTAAAAATGCCATGGAGAGGGAAATTTCACGTTGAAGGTGAAGAAATGAAACGTACGACATATTTCCGAGCTATAGTATGACGAGCGGTGTCAGTAAACGCTGAATACTATAACTATAACTAAGCTCTTGGGCTACACCAACAGAAGTTAAAAAGTTTGTTGTCTTTCTCTAATGCAACACGAAATTATTTTCAAGCTGTAATTTCATTAGAAATTTGCAAATGAAGTACCATTCTACTCAATACTTACCTGTGGTTTGTCATAAGCCGTTTGCACATTATGCTTTCACTGTTTTGTTTTAGTCGCGATCGTTCTTAAATGTTACCCTTGTTCTACCAAGTTTTTTGAAATGGATGTTTCCGGGGGATCTTTTTTAACGTTTCATTGTATGATGCACATTCATTAGGGAGTAGTTATATATAGAAAACAAATAGGTTAACTATCGGTGACAAATTAAAATCAACTGGGCGGTTTCAAAGCTTACCGTTTGTGAGAGAACCACCTTAAGAACACACTCCAGTGCTAGGGCAGCGCAGTCGGTAGTTGCGAGTAACTGGCCGGCGTAGAGTAGCTACGTGAATGGCAGTCAGTGAATTGCTTGTGACTCCGTAGAGGTAGTATAACTCATTTAATTCTTGTCAAACAGATAGAAAAAACTAAATAGAACACGCTCATGCTGATAAATGGAAAAAATGGAGTTGATTAGGTTTTTCGTCAGAGAGAACTGACACCTTAAGCTGTCATTTTCAACAGACGCAAGTTACATGTTAAGCAAGGGAACAGCTACCTAAAGGTGAAGCAAACATGATGACATCATGAACTATTGCCAATGTGCAAACTTACATAGCACTTAACGTTTGTATATTAGAAACATGTTTTTTGACTAGTTAAAGGGAATTCATTAAAACTCTTCTGCTCTCAAAAGGCTGCAGAGTGAAATGCATGCAACTGCACACTCTGTGATATACGTCCGAGCATTTGAACTTTAAAACGTCTACGATGACCGCGTCCTGACCGAAGTTCGTTCCTGTTCCCCCTAGATTAACAGAAAATGAGACAATGCATTTAGCTGCGCTTCACTTCAGCTCGGCCCCTAGCAATTAAATCCACAGCTGAGTTGTAGGTGTCTGCTATGCAGAAGGACATGGTTGCAAAAGTCAAGCCATTAAAATTCTTAAACGCTGTTCGCATTCGTATGATAAATGCACCGATTTCGAAGAAGATTATACGTCTTTCGGCATCGAGGGAATTAATTAAATCATAATATGCATAAAATAACGTGGTAGTTGGATGACACTGGACTTAACGCTAAAAACTGTCCGTTATTACTCGTGATCAAACTCTTAAATCCTAATATGTATCAATCATGCGGTTATTAAATCGAGATCGACGTCACCAATTTCTGAAAGAAGTCTGTTGCTTGCTATCCTTAATAAAATTACACCTTTAGATAAAGGGTTTTTTGAAAGGGCTCCTGCATTATTAAAATTCCATATTTCGTCCTAGAAATACTTGTTACGTTCATTCAAGTAATTCTTCAAATTCCCTACTACTGGTGAACGGAAAAATGGTGCGCACTGAGATTTTCCCTGAGACCGTGTTAACACTTGCCTCCATTGTGTCGAGCACGCGCACCCGGAGGGGCGTCAACCCTACCCTACAAGCTCAACACGAGGGGAGAGTCTCCATGTGAACGCATAGTCAATGTGTGTCGAGCAAAATGTTGTCGAGAATTTTTCACTCACTGTTAAAACAACTTCTTAGAAGGTGGTCATGTTAATATGCAAAATTTTGCGCGTGATTGAAGTTCGACGGAAGCAACGTGTATTGGAATTGAAGTTTCTGTCACATTTCTAATAAGTGACGTAGGAATTACAGTTTGCCACGATTCATTCTGTCAATGATATTCCATAAATTGATTGCATATGTGAGCTTATTATGAATCCGTATTCCAACGCTTCATAAATTTCCGCTTAGCTTGAAGTGAGAGCTCAAGATAGCTTTTTATCTCAATGGTGTTATAGAGCAATTCATGATGATTGAAAATGATATTACAACTCACTAAAAATTTAAAAGAAAAAAAATGCTTATAAAATTGGTCATTTTATAAAAAATCACAAACGTTTTCGTTCAGCAATACGCAGCCATGCCGAGAAGTGCAGAGCAATCATTTGTAATGATGATTTCAAAATAAATGACAGTTCTTTCCGTGATTTTGAACTTAGGATTTTAAAATCTTTCCATATTCTTAAGGAAAAACAAATATTAAATAACATGCTTAGGTCGATACTCTTCAGATAGTTTAATGCATGGTTGTCCTTTTTTCTCTCTTTCTCATGTATATTTTAGAATTCATTATCAGCCGTGTTTTCATGCATGCGTTGGATTGATCACACTTTATATTTTACAGAACTGATGATGGAGCTGGTCTCCGAAACGTTTTCGATTTTTTTTAATAAATTGATTAAGGGGGTCACTTCAACGATTTTGAAAAATTGATCCGATTCGTTCGAGATTTGACCAGTATATTCATTTAAAAAAAACATGTTTTAACGCGTGAAACTTTTTGGATTTAGGCCTTTTTTTGAAAAATACAAAAAATAAATTTTTTCATACATAGTGCTCGCCGTGGCACAGTGGTTAAGGCATCGCCCTTGCATGTAGGAGTCGAGGGTTCGTATCCCGGCGCTGGCTCGGCGATTTTCCCCGTTAGATATAAGGGAAAGCTCAAGCACAATACCCCACTCAACCCTGGTGTCGGAAATGGGTACCGGCTTTACGGGGGAAACCGTCATGGTGTTCTATATATAATGTTAGTTATAAGGCATTTGAAAAACCAATGCTCAAGATCATATGTATCAGGCTTGATTGGAAATAAAGCATCCTAAGATGCCGATGTTTGTTTGTTCAAACATGTTTATGGATATTTCAAAAGAATAAAAGTCATTGAGTTTTTATGCTAGAATAAAACCACAGTCAGTTTTAAAATCATTGAAACATTGCAAACAAAGTTAACGTAGAAAATTTTCCATTTGCAGCTTATCGATTTTTTATAAAGTCATTTTATTACTAACTAAAATATACACTTTTTCTAGATTTTTAGCGTGATAAAAAAAATCATTCGTAAAATTGGGAAAAAAGCTACTGTAACTTTGTTCGCAATGCTCCAAGGATTCTAAAACTGTCTTTGTTTTTTTCTAGCATGAAAACTCACCGACTTCTTTCTTTTGAATGTTGAAAATTAGAGGTTTTGGGTATAGCCAATAAGATTTATTTTTTAAGTGTAATAAAATGGACAATGTATGTAATTGAATGCTGTTTTCATTTTTGTTTCGATGATCTCCATGCATAACTTCATATCCACACTTTGAATTGTAATTTACAAAAAAAAAAAAATTCGTGTGTCTAAAAATTATGAAATTTTATACACGTAGTCTGATTCTTTTGAAATTTGATTATTATATGTAACTTTTGCTCATCAGACCGACAAAAATGCTTATCGAAAAATGACCGAAACATGCTCATCGGACCGACAGGGGCCTGGCAGGGGCCTCGGATGACCTTAAGTTTGTTAGCATTTTTTTCGTTTCTAAGTTGTTAGTGAATCTGCGATTTAAGCAAAGTGAACATCTGTTTAGGCATGTTACTGTTCAATTCACTGTCACTTTGCTCAGGGAATGTTCAAAACTGGATGAAAATGTTCGTTCACTGAACAATTTTTGAAAATCAAGGATTTACAAATATTTCGTGCGTCCACATTCTGAGTCTCAAAATGGAAGTTTGCTCTCTCAATTCAGAAATAAACATATCCATGGCCATTATTCTAAAGTTATGCATGTTTTTCTGAATGAGCAACAAGAACACCCACTAGATGCCATAATTATCTCTCCAATAACAAATGAAGCCGAGTTCAATATGAAGGAGTAAAAATGATGCCCCTGCAAAGCTCACAGAATTTTTGTTTCTGCGCCTCCCATAACTTGTACAGAAGCTACAAATTTAAGTCTGACGAAATAATGCACTTTAAGTCAGCGTGGTTAATTATTTTTACGACCTTTTATTAAATTCAACATTTTAAAAAATTCACGTCAAAACAACCACAATGTTGGTCGTTTTCATCGCTCTCGTATGATGAAATTTTTTAAATGTTTCCTTTCAGAAAATTGCCTTGGAGCTCCTGCTCGTTTCAGGAATGTGAACATTTAAAAAATTAAAGCTTAACTGTGACACTAAGCATCAATTTTCTGCAGCTGTAACTATAAATTTCAAGATGAAATGTTTATCAGCTAACATAGGATTGTTTTCATATTTTTACTCATGCGTTTAATCAGTTAGTTTGTGGAAAAAATTATTAAACGTTTCACAATTCCATCAATGCCTCCCCGGTTATAAATAAATTTCCTGTAATGATTTTTACGGCAACCGGATATACTAACTCGTTAATCTAACCGGATGCAACAATGTTTAGTTTCATGTAAGGGTCTTACAGTTTATCGCGCAGCTGCAATATTCACGTCATAACTTCATTCATCAACGTTACATCTTGTAAATAAATATTTCTTTCAAGCTTTTAAGGAAAAATAACTTTATCTACTATACGAAAATGATAAAGTTCAATTTAAAAGCTGTATAAATTTAAACCAATCACACTTCAAGCGTCATAAAAACAGCTCAATAAAAGATATATTTGATAAATGCAATTGCTAGTGAAATTAATTATTTGTAGAAACAGCAAAGTTTTGTTTGGAAAATGCGTCAGTGGTTTTCAAGTCTTTTCAAGGTTTATTTGTGCAATTGATGACTGCGAGTTGTTATAAATGAAAAGTCATGATTAAGGGGCTCACGAAAGTTTAAGAATGTGACTTTTGTTAAATTTTGCCGACTATCACGAATATGAGCTAATGTACCGCTACTTGCAACTAAAGGCTTAAATATTAATCAACCCTCAGATAAAGAGCATTGCATTTCTATTCGGGTGTAATATTAATTTGCTAAGCCATTGGGAATGTAAAAATCAAACAAATTGCTAAGCCCAGCTCTGAGTTATTCCAGCTCCCTTGCCTCAATTCGATTTCGGCTGGAAGGCGCTCCAAGGCTCACAATAAAAGCGCTCGCTAATAGGTAGATTGAAAATTTCTTCACACTAGGCTGTAGTGAAGTCAATAGTAGCAGCAAAACACAGATTGCGACAAAATTTAACTGAAATCACTGATGATTACTCGTTTAATGTGTGCACATCAACATTACTTTCGGGCCTTTGAATGAAGTTCGTGTGAACTCGTTCGTCTCTCTCGAAAGACCCTATTGGTGTAGCAAATTTTCTTGTGTAAAAATACACACTTTGTGACCACATGGTCAATGTGCTAAGGATGCTGGGAGTAAAATGTTGTAGACATTGTTGCAAACATAAGGAAAAAGTGTGAGTTTAATAAAATATAGTAAAAGTTATTGTTCAGCAAAATTTGTGTTCACGTAAACTAAGCCATGTGTCCATGCATTGTGGATTATGCTTCACTTTTTCTCACAGTCACCTTGAGTTTTCGTAAAACTTTCCTGGAACTCACCAAATTGTACCTATCTGTGTGAGCGTAGCTTCCGAACTTAGTCCTGCAAAAAGCTATCGCCAGCTACTCGCTGCTGAGTCAGCAGATTCGTTCTTTGGAGAGAGTTTTCTGAGGTTTCTTTTGCCTGATATTGTAAGACATCCTGGTATTTTCTTCTGTAGCATTATTTTCTTTTGCAGAGCCCGCCTGTAAATCGCACGAATGCCCGCTACTGAAGCGCCTGCGATGCATTCTTACGAAATTCTTTTTATCAGTTCATGTCGCTTCGGCTTGACAATTTCGTATTCTTCCAACACATATTTGAAACGGAAACAATTGCAAGGTTCAACGTTCTAACATGGCATTAAAAAGCACATTGGCATATAAAATGCTATTAGTGTACCTGAAAGCTTGTCATGCTTGTCTTCAGATGACATTTTTCCAACATAATTTTATTTCGAGTTTCATAGTTTAGTCAAAAATTTTGGTTTGACAGCATCACTTAAATCAAACTATAATCTGCCATGCTGTGTAACAGTAGTAAAAATCCTTCGCCCTTGAAATGAGGATATATCATTAGTATAAACAAACACCAACAGCAGTCAGAGCTCTTATCTCACTTGAATTACAAGGTATTGATACTCGGAGAGCTGTATTCATACATCATTGGTTATCGTGTAACCAAACAGGTGCCTCTTGTACTTGTTCGATTACGATTAAATCCCCTCGCTCAAAAATGTTTGTTATCAGCTAGGGGCAGAAGATGCTCAGAGCTCATCCGAAAGGATCGGTATTCACAAGTTTGGGTCTCAGACTTAGATGAGGCTGGAATGTTGTAACAGGGATGCATGCCAACCACGCCGAGTGCCTCGACGAGGAAGACGTAGACGAGAGCGCTGAACTCTTGTGTCATGTCAAAGTCTTACGAAGCAGGAATGTCCTTCTGATTGCGATACACACGCCTTCACTGATGTTATTTCAGCTGTCATTCTTTCCTTGCAAATTTTGGAGATTATATTCGTTGTTTAGGAAGATTATATCGTTTTCAGTGGAATCTTCTGTTTGGAAAGGTTATATCATGTTTAATGTAATCTATACTTCTATTGAGAGCGCATGCAATAGGCAGGTCGGGAAGCAATTATGTTCTTACAATTGTTTGAGACCACCTTTGTCTAAGAAGAAGTATCAGGTTGTCTGACATGAAATGTCGTGTTTGGAGAAATTTTCTTTGTGAACTATATATTGTACAAGCCTGGTTAATTGTGTGAATATGATTAATCTTAAGAATCTATTGTTCAAGGCAAAACCTTTCTTCAAGATTAGTACTCCTAATCTTATGGATATGTTGACAAGCGAATATTATAATTATCGAGACATTTTCTTGAACGAAAACTAGCTGGGAGACTCAGGCGCCGAAGTCTTACGAAACATTTAGCGCGCTTATGGCAACGATGTTATTGATATCAGAACTGTTCGAAGATGTTTCCAAAAATCTCGTACAGGAACCCCACGCCTCTAAAACTATGGTCGATAAGATGCAGAATATGAAAATTTTGCCATTTGCTCACACTCCTGGTCTCTCTCCCACTGATTATGCACTTATTCAAGCACGTCGAAATGTTTATTCACCATAAAGTATTCATAGATAAAAAATTATTGTTGCAGCATTTGAACGCTTAATTCGTGAAAAATATGACAAGTTCTTTGAAGAGGAATAAACGCGTTAGAAAATGTTGAGGGAAAGTCAAAGAGAAAGAAGAATTATATTTTGATTAAATTTAACACTTCACGACAATCTTTTTCCTTTTCAATTGCGAAATTTCACGTGAGACAACCTGATTTACAGTGTATGCAGTAAATACATTACTGACTTTTAGGACATGTCAACCCTGAATATGAGCAATTTTTTTCAGGAACCACGCCATGATATGTGTCGTATTGCACAAATGAGTACGGAATCTTGGAGCTGCACTACGTACATACCTGACGTGTTTGCAATGAGGTCATCTCAACTCCACCTTCATGAAAGTAATAGCAGACCTGAAAAGAAGGCCTGGTAATGGATTTCTCATTTGCCAGGAAAAAATTAATTACACAATTTTTTCAAAATTGACTTGTTATTTATGAACCAAATTCACTTTCCAGATTTTCATGCAAAAGTAAATACACTTCACTATTTCAAGCGGAAACTTAGAAAAAAATAAGTTTGCGTCAACCAAATACTGGGGGTTTACTTAATAAACTGAATCGAATGGCACAATTTTCACTCTAAATTTAATAATTTTGATATACTGTACTTCTTACAGAGAGCTACTAAAGTAACCCTGTGCTTTAAGCATGTGAAAAACTTGATAGTTCGCTAAGCTATTGTGAAGTATGTGAAAGTTTCTCTCCAACTAATATCTCTTTAGACGCATAAATGGGGCTGTTTTATTTTTATATAGACCATATTCCGTGAACGATCACTCGTTTCATCTCACATTTAGTTAATAGCGAAACAAATCGTCGAGACATCGCGAGTTGGATGTCCAGCCAATTTGTGCGACACGGGAGCGTGACCGAGATCACGTAGCGACGTGGTACATGACTAGAGATGACGCCGCCCGTAGCTGCTGCCTGCCAGGGCGTAAGCTATGAGTCTCATTAGATCACGGGTCGGTCGCTGCTGGAATACATCGCTTTAAGTTGCAGCCATTGTAATCACGTCTATGTCGTGGCTTTATTTAATGTCTTTTACGAAGCATTTATTTATTTGCGCAATTTAAGGCTAATGGACTATGTGGACGTATTAGCTGCTTATAATATTCGGTACTAAATGTTAGAGGCAAAGCCAAGTTGCTCTGCTCTCTTTGCTTGGCATTTTCAAATGGGTCAGGACTGTAACTAATTTATCATGAAAATTAAAGTTACACAATATTATGATCTCTCGGAGTTGTTCAGTGCGATTACCCTCTGTAGAGTGCGGACGTTATAGTCAGTGTAAATAAGTAAATAATATTAAAGTGCATTTTCTTTGACACAAGACCTGTGATTGTCATATCAATACTAAAAGAAAGTATGCCTCATATTATTCCTTTTGGGTTCAATTTGAACGGGTGTTACAGTTGACATATCTTTATCTGCTTATCAGTGTTTAATCTAACAGAAAAGATTTTTTGATTTATTTTTCATATAATAATGTTTCAAACAACTCTCAAGCTTAAACGTAACAAACACCGATTCCCTCTGTTATTGTTCTTTTAGATGGCTGCGACGATTACGACGTTAAAATTTGTAATTAATTCTTTATACATGATTCAGTATAGCATTCTGTATGATGATTTCACGTAGTCATGACTCCTCTAGTCAACAACGACTAGCTTGCATTCGAGAACTTTTAGTTTCATACCTGCAAACCGATAACTGATTAGTTTAGATAAACCTTTTTGTAAATACAGACAGAAGGAGCAAACTAGCGCTAAAACGTTGCTCTGTCCTGTCATCATGTAACCAACTCTTATTAGAGCAGAATACTGTATCACAAATACGCAACTCAGCTTAAAGCCATTGTTAGATATATGCTTCTTAGATTTGTTAGGCTGTCCTGTTCGGCGCCAATTGTTGGATAATTCTTTAGGCTGGTCCTTCTTGGGAGCCAGTGATCGATTATTTAGGTGGGCGAGTCATGTTCGGCCCGATTAAATTTGGATGATTCTTTAGGCTGGTCCTTCTTGGGAGCCAGGGATAGATTATTTAGGTGGGCGAGTGCTGTTCTGCCCGATTTGATAGTTCTTTAGGCTGGTCCTTCTTGGGAGCCAGTATTCTTCTCGGGGAAGATAGTTCTCGGTTTATTTCCAGAGTTTATTTGCAGGAAACAATATTAGTTGCAGAGGATTTCAATAGCAGATAAGGAGGTTCCAAAATTCCAGAGAGCGGACCGTTTCTTTTAGTCGCTCTCTCGAATTTCGGACAAGCCGGATTCAAAGGGGTTTGGGGAGTATCTATGATACTCAAATTAAATTTCGACGAACATTATTTACAAAGATACGAGAATATCCATACTGGCGAGGGGCCTAACAGCCATCTATGAGAAACTAAGAACGAATTCTCAGCTAAATTAATCAAACACCCCAAGAAAAAGGATCTCCGCGACTCGTTCTATTTTTTTTGTGGGTTGAATTTGACAAATTGTAAACCTGAAAGACCTAGCTAATTATGAATTGTAGATCGTCTGCAAAAATCCTCATGTTAAGCTGTATTATGTGATGATGGCATAGGTTCTAATACGTGACAGCATTTTATGTTAGTTTGAAATGAAACCAGATCTGTTTTGTTTTCAAAATGAATAACAAAATTTAGAACTACGTTATTCAAAACGCCACAATGTTTTAGTTTAGCTCACCTACAAATAATTGTAAATCAATTTGAATTACGAGTAAATGAGAACCCTTGAATGTTTATGTGTTCTGACTTTAATTTAGATAAAATAATGCTTCCCACCGGAAAATTAGAACCTAGATCATTTGCGCTTTCATTATCAGAACTCTCTTTCCTAGGTTCATGAGCAATTTAATGAAGCAAAACCGAGTTTTTATTTATTTCAAGATGACTGAAAATCAAACTTATTATTACACTCCTCAAACAGTCGGAAACCAACAAGCTTAATTTGGAATTTTAAATTGCACATGTACATATCCAAGAATTCAAAAGCTTTGTACAAGACTCCTGACAAAAACAATACATGACATTGACAGAAGGATAGGAAACAGTCAAAATTAATTCAAGTTTATTTCATTTCAATAAATGAATGCTGTATCCCGCGAAGGAGCCGTAAGAAGGAATAGACTGGGACACCAGCTCGACCTTAGCGCCCCTTCAGCACCGTGCCACGATCAATACCACGGAAGAACAAATAATTAATCATTTAAACAAATTAAGTCGATAACGACTTCTCATGAATTTGTAGATTAAAATGTTCGCTTGTTTTAAATTGATCTCACGCGCAAAATAGATGGGTTCGAAAGACCGCGTTCGCAAATTTAAGCATCGTGATTTGAGATTAAGGTATTGGGTTGCCCTGCAGAAAATAACGTAGGGCTCGAGAGTTCAGCTTTCGTAATTTTTAGGAATATCTTGTGCAAGATTAATTTAATTCTAGTCTAAGTAAATATGCTGAAGCCTAAATGAATTACAGTAATTATTACGTATAGTACAACATTAAATTCGACACTAGTTTTAAATAATAAGGAACACGAAATTTAACACTAGTAGTAATTGAAATAGAAATTTGGAGTGATAATTGCAATTTAAAGGAAAAGTACAAATTCAGTAAATTGATAGCAACGATGTACAAGTTTTAAATTGTCCACTATTTTTGATTCAAGAGAGGCAGGTTACTTAGAACTGCAACTGACGTCACTAACGTAAAATTGTGGCGTAAATCATCATGGTGACTCACATCAGTTAAGCAGCCGAACTCGAATGGCGATGCAGAAGCGAAACGCAGGACGACAGGAGGGAGGCAGGGAAGTCTAGCCCATCATGGCACCGTCAGGGCCCTCGCGATGAAGGAGTGATGAGGAACGGGAGCCAAGACACCGGCCACATTCAGGAGTAGATCTTACAGCAGGCTTATTAAAATTGAAGAGAAGTAAAGGGGGTCAAGTCAGGTGGAAGGCTGGAGAGCAACGACGCTCTCGCTGTAGTAGAGACTGCAGAAGTAATATTTTCTTCGGTGTATTTAAGAAGCAGAAAACTATATTGTGAAGAACACCGAATGGTTGCACCTTTTTTATTGAATTAAATTTTAGTGAAAGATTTTACCTTGATTGAATTCTCTAATTTTTATGGGAGTTAAAAAAACGTTTGCCATGGAAAATCCCTGAAGAACTTCAGTTTTTCTACAACTACAGTGCAAAATGAGATCGATTGCTTGGCTTGAGGGGGTCATACATTTTTGTTTCACCAAATGTGAATAAATAAATTAATAAATGAATAAATAAATGAACTAGAAAAAAACGTAACCTCAGGCATTCTATTACTCCATTCTATTACTCTATTTCTCCATTTACTCCACCTGTTCTCATTCATTGTGTTATCTGCAAGCGTAGAAATTTATTGCGGCACTAATGTTATCTACTTGCGCATATCGTATAGCTCTTTTGTAACCTTGGTTGGCCAACCCTTTTTCTATTACTAGGAAATTATTTATGCTGATATTAGATGGGTACGATCTTTGAAATCAGCCATGCAATAAGCACGTTCACTTCGATTAGTACCCCATAAATTTTCAAGAACAAATTACTCAGCAGCAAATCATTTGTTCCACGAGCACACTACTCCCCGACATTTATCATACTTTCAACAACATACGACTTTTTTGTTCAGCAAGGCAGGCATCTAAGTTTTGTATCAGTGTGAAGGTCATTTTTTTCGAAGCATTTCTGTTATGGTAAATATAGAAGTTTGCTCTCATAAGTAATTCGCCATGAATGTCTCACGTTTGGAGAAATGTAAACTAGATTATTAGCGTCTTTTATTAACCCGTTGAAACTTCAAATTTTTAGTAGATGACTATTACGCCATTAAAACACTGTTGAAAAGCTTAATCTACTATGCATGAAGTTAGTTTTTTAAGACCAAATTAGATAACTTTTCAAGATATCAACACTTAAAAAATATATTGGTACACGGTGCTGTCACACGTTCTTTTATTTCAACAATGCAAAAGGCTAAAACTCGGAGCTGACGATTGAACCTTTCAGTAGGCTCCATAGAACGCTGAGTCTGCTACAATTCAGGCCAATTAAAACCCGACTGCAGAACTGATGTTCACGAGACACAGATCGCGAGCTATTAACGGTTGTCAAAATTGGAGCAGGACGTGTGTCCTCCAAAGGCTTCGCCGTCCTCCCCTTCGCCCATACAGCGCATGGTCTGCTGCCACTGCCGGCATTCCCCACGCTCGTCCGCAGGTTGAGAACTGCACCGGGTGGCTCAAACAGCCTCCAACAGTCTGTTAGTAATTATAGGAATCGTATACTTCAGAAAGTTACGGAATTCACTACATTTTCAAAAGAAAGCAATTGAAGGCGAGGTAATAAAAACCACCACCAAAGGTTATGGGCCTTCAGTGTGTGCACGAACAAACTCCCAGGCCTAGAAAGTGGACTGGCAATGGGAGTATTCGTAGGAGATCGTAAGCAAGCCAATCACGCTACCTAACAATACGCAGAGGTAACAACCACTACGGTAGCATTCATTTTCAAAAGAAAGCTCACCCTGAAATTTTCCCGAGAGAAAGTTTTGCATTTCCGTTTGTTAGCAGTGCATTAATTTTTTCAAAATTTATCTAAGAAAATGCATTTTCACTGCTTTAATTCATGTGATTCAACTACTGCCATAAATATTAGAACACTCATTGTAGAATTTCTACTAATATCAAAGATTGAACGACTTTCACTTCAAGAAATTATACAAATCTGAAGCATTCTTACGTAGTATCAGCATTTTGGAATTATCGTGATTTTTTTGTGGATGCGGAAAAAGTCTAATTCGAATTTTTGAGCAGTCAACTATTTCAATTTTGTAGCTCTACCTTTTCATCGTGCGTTCGAAAAAATAGGTTACCATTGTAAAATCGCACTGCTTATGTGTCGACGTGAATGATAACTATGTCTACCAAGGCTTTCTTTGTTGACGTTACACTATTTTCATTCGTACCAGCATGTGTGAGTCTTTCCAAGCCCAGAGTTAAATGTCAAAAAAAGTTTTACAGCATATCCTCGCAATTTTCTATTTTACCAGAGGCATGGCTACTATCCATTCACTATATCATAGCTTGTCTATATATTCAGGACTTTCACATAAGCGAACAATGTCATGTTCGATTATTTTTATAGCATTATAGGTAAGTTTCAACTCATTTCGGTAAAAAAAATAGTCTTCTTTTCTAATGTCGAGAGAAAACTTCAGAACGTTGTCTACTTTACTATTTAACTTTCTTTCTGGGCCACTTGCGCACGGTTGTTCTGATGAACTGGTGAAGGGGCAGTTTAATTATTCTTGTTCAACAGTGCCAGTCCCGTTTATGAAACGATCGATGAGATCTGGTAAATGTTTGTCCTCGAATCGCTGGCGCGATAGATAAACGCAGGGAAAATACTCGTGAAACTGGAGCCTATCATATGTTTCCTAGCGACGTCCACTTTCATTATTCATCCGTAATGGATCGAATTGACTGGTATTACTGAAAAGCCAGCGATGATTTATGTAGCCTAGAACGCTTATCCACCTCGGGTTAAGAGCATTAGAAATGTAGGAGATGAATTTTTGTTCTCTATTTTCCTAATCTGCTGTTACAGAATCCAAAACAATAAAATAAGCAAAATCAACACCAAGGTCTTCCGTTAACTGCCCCTAATGAGGGCAGCAAAGAAAAAGACTTGAGCGTTGAGTTTGTGGTGAATATCAGTGTCTTAAGGATTTTTATCCTGCGAAATGAACACCGATTAGTTGCATTCGACTGGCCTCAAACACACTATCTCATTACTTTTTTTTCATTCATTTCCTTAATGGGGTACCATTTTCGATATCAATTGAAAACCAACATAAAGAAACTAATTTCTGAATGACACTTTCTCATATATTTTCACATAATTTTATTTGCTGGGCTACATGCGTCTTGAAATTAAATTAACCGCACATAGTGCAAAAGCTCGGAAGTCTCTACGAATTCAACATAGCAAAATCAAAACATAGCAAAACATAGCATGGCAATTCAACATAAGAAAATCATAGCAATTAATTTTTACCGCTTACACATGTGCGCAGGAAAGATAATTCTATAAGCACTGCAAAAATCATGAGTATTCTAATTTAATTCTCATTGAGAATAAAAAACGAACTTCCTTTTCTTACAATGCCACAACAGTTACTTGGGGCAAGGTAAATATTCGAGCACGTGCAATCACTTGATAGATGCATGCAAAATCTGTACTCGTGATGGTAGCAATTCATATGAGAGGTGACAGGATTTCATTGTTTGGCTTGGAACTGGGCACATGTCAGGAACAGAACGATTAGTTTTTTTTAGCAAGATTGATTAACCAGTTCATTCGAGAATATAATTGTGGTTTGAAACTATTGATTGTAGTATAGATTATGCTTTTGAAATAACAATTTCCAATTTTTCTCTCCCAGAGAAGAACCAGAAAACTATTTATGAGCACTCACTGTATAACGCTCTCATTTCATCAAGATACGAATTATCAGTTGACACCGAGCGATCATTAAGCTTTGTACGAATTGGAAAATATTATGAAATATTTTCTGTTATCGTGGTAAACTGGTAAATGCTAGGGCATAGAGTTGGACTACTTGTTTTGTTACATGCATTTTGTACCAAATATTTTGGCTAATGCCGCCAAAACGTCAACAAGCCTCATAGCATGTATACAAATAAATAAACACGTCATAGGAGACGTGAAATAGAGCTAAGACATGGACGTGATTATTAGACATTGACGTGATTACAATGGCTGCAACTTAAGTGCTGTATTGCTGCAGCGACCGACCCGTGATCTAATGAGATTCATAGCTTACGCCCTAGCAGGGGGCAGCCAAGAGCGGCGTCATCTCAAGTCATGTGCGACGTCGCAACGTGATCTCAGTCACGCTCCCGTGTCGTACAAGTTGGCTGGAGATCCAACTCTCGAGGTTGCGACGATTTGTTGCGCCATTAAATAAATGTGAGCGGAAACGAGTGATCGTTGAGGAAATATGGTGTATATAAAAGCAACATCGTAAATTTTTTGTTCGATAGTAAATTCTATGTTGAGGAAAAAACTCTTGCACATTTCAATAAGGTATGTGTGAATTTAGAGTTTTACGTTACGTTTTCTGCTGAATGTCAGTGAAAAATCTCAAGTTGTGTAATTTAAAATTAAAATTCTGTCATTTAACTCGGTTTACCTCATTGAAACACTGTTTTTAAACACAGTGCACTAATATTTTTTCTACTTTCTGCCTCTAACAATAAGCTATATTTTGTTTCTTTTGAAAATTCGTTAGACACATGTTCACAATAATCAATAAATTTAAATCAACTTCAACATGAGGCTGTCGATTGACACGCTGATTCATAATGTTGAAGAAGAATATGATTTCTATTCATTAAAATGAAAGGTTTACATTTCAATTTAAGGAAATTATAAGTTTCATAATATTGTGAAAATAGCTTTTACTAATTTGCTTATAGCATGGTAGTATGTTTAAGCTGTTTCTTGTGATGGATAAGACTAAATTCTCATTTCCTTTGACTGCGGTGTGGAACGCAAGCTCGCATGTCAGTCGATTTTATAACTAATGACGTCGAAAAATTTCATCCGCAATGCTTTCCATAATTTTCTTTAGAGTCCTGGAAAAATGTTGAAATTGAATTTGAACTTCAAAACTTTGTCATAAGCTGAAAAAAGTCTACTCATACAAAAATTCGTTTAATAAAAGTTAGTTTTATTTGGTGTTTGCTAAGATACCGTTAACTGCTGCGCCAGCTTAGTTTTTGCAGACAGCAGGGGAACTAAAAGCGAAAAGTAACATTGCTCGACACACGTACGGCTCAAACACCATTAAGGGGAGAGGGTGTTTTGTTCTCCATTCTGGCGTGCATGAACATTGGCTTACATCAAAGAATGTTTTATGATGGGTTTTCACTTGAGTTGTCTTATCTCACACAAAAGTTGCTAAGCAGTGAGCATAATTTTCACTCAAAAAATGTCATCAACATTCCACTCTACAAAATTATTTTTAGTTAACACCGAATGAATCAGAGTTCGTGACTAAATAATAAAATTGCGCTTGTTTTCAACTGTGGAATACATCGTAAATCTTGAGTTCAAATTTTGAATGTGTTTATAAACGAGATGCATTCTTAAAGCACAAAATGCACCTCGCCAGCAGAATTGTGATTCCTACCGAAAAGAAAATGATCATCAATTTTGAGGCAAGATACAATCTAAGCAGTAAAATGAACTAATTAGTGAAGGTTTTTTAGTTTTTACACAAAAAAATCTCGTTATACATACAATGCACGTGTGAGAAACGCCTCCCCTGCTTTTTCGAAAATTTTATCGTCAGTTAACATACTCCATTTACTGTTTTCCCAAGCTTAAAAATCTGTAATTTTCTTCCACAAACCTGTCTCATATTGATACAAACGTAACTGAAGTATAACGTCACGTTATTAGTCGAAGTTTACCGGAAAATGGGTATTTTTTGTTAGAAATGATCAAAAATAATAATGGATCACTTTTGATGACGTGAAATAGAATCAACTTTTAAAACTTTTTAAAAAATTCTGTCGAAAAGGAAGTTCGTGTCACATCTTTCATAACAACGAGCAAATAATAGGAAAATATTCGCGTCTTTCCAATGGTCAGTATGGTTGAACTAAAACTTAAGAAACTGCATAGTTTCAACGACAATTCTGTTTTGCCTGGTCCTCCCAGTATATGTATATTGCACATCAGAATAGGAGAGTCAGTTTGGGTCATATTTGTATAACATAGAAACATAACAATTAGAACATTAGAACATTACAAAAAAAATCGTTCTTGCTACTAATGTTCCACAAAAAATGAAATTGAGGAGAAGGAACCCTGAAATTTATCATGCAAACCTGTGAGGATTTCTAATGCTCTGTCATTTGATCAGAATGTACGATGTGCAGTCTCAAGGTTTGTCCCAAGATTTTCCACCACCAAACCTAATGTCTAAACATCGAAACTTCGAAAGCTCTGATATGGCGTTATTTTACAAAGTCTTCGATTTTTTTTTGGTAGACTCAAGATCTCACGTCTTTATTTAGGCGATTTGCTGACTCAGCAGCAACCGGATCACGATATAATTGGTGCTGAGAAGAGCCGACAGTAATGCCACGAAAAATTCATTTTTCATTCACCAACGTCCTTGTATGCCGTTACAGGAACACATTAAAAGCCAATACTAGAAAACATTTAGCATGCGTTGAATAATCAAAGTAACAAATTTCTCAAATGGACAAAATATATTGTGCTCGCAATTTCACATTTTAGAACCACTTACTGCCCTATTTAACCATCATAAACTTAAAGCTACACTGCTGACGATTATGATTGTTTTGTTTGTAAGTTCTTTGGTTAAATTGAAACACAGTAGTTCAAAATCAATTAGACATGCGAATCGAACAATTTTGCAACACTTTGCCTCGACGCTTGGCAGACATGGTCTAACACTTGTCAAACTGTTAGGAATCAGCACCAGTATTGGAAGATATAGATTTGTTATAAACAAATGAACGAGCAATTTTTTCTTCCTTAGGGATTAGTTTTCCTTCCAGATTTTATGTGTCGCGTGGGTGAAAATTGTTCAGATCTGACTTAGCCAAATATCTGCTAGACTAACTGCACTCCACCGTTTAGTTGAGATCTCACATAATCTGTTGTTTTGTTGAACGAACTTTCTGGCGATATTTTGACAAGAGTTTGAGTTTCGTTTGACTACACACTTATGAAGTCTTACTTGTAATTTAAAATAAATATTACTCATGCTCTCTGGAAATAAGAAAATATTTTTTCTGCCCAGCATTAGGCAATGAATATAAAATTTGAACCACAGTCAAGAACACGTTCATTCATAACAGCGTTTGTTAGTAACGTTTTCTAAGCAAGGCAGATAAGCCTAGCAATCTTTTGGATAGTGAATTTGCTTTCATGGCCTAGTTATTCTTACTTTCTGGATTGAAGAGTATCTTGCCATTTGCTGTTCTGTGAACATCAAAGTACTGAAGTTGTGCATTTTGTTATTCGAAACTTGTTACTTCAGAAACTACTTTTTTTCAAGATTTTCTTCGCTTTGATGTCTTAAGTCTTTCATTACAATGGCATTGAAATAAAATGTTATACATGCAAAAATTTTTGGCGTCGTAAGTATATGAAACGTCTGTAATAAATTTTCAAACAAGTTTTGCGAAGCAGCAGTGATGACTTGTGTGGTAGAGGGTGATCATATTGTCGTGGTCCATTTTCTTATTGGAGTTTTTTCTTATTTTCACACTTGTGTGGCAAATTTATAATTTCATGCAATGTAAGTCAATGCGTAATAATTCAAATTTACTATGCGAATAAATCATGATTCTTTTAAACACGTTGTGTTAAGTTCATATTTTGAACTTGTCGACGACAATAATTTAAACTCACAAATTGCAAAACGTCATATCATTTGTGCAAGGATGTCTATATCATATGACATGTAAACGATCTTCACTAATGAATGGCATAAAGTGTAAGCTGGGGCATTAATATTTTCAGGTAGCATACAGAAACAATGTTTGATGAGACGACGTCATCCTTTCCCTACATTATGGACTTTATATAAAACATTTATAAATCAAATGGAGACATGCTATATAAGAGTTTCTGTATGACGTGAATATAAGCCTGAGAGGAACAAGCTGAGATGGATATGTTTGCAAGGTATATTTACCACACTCTCGTGGAAATAGTTTGTCGTTGTTCCCGAACTAGAGGCGATTTTGGCGCGGATAGGCTGTCCATGGGAAATACAAGACTAGGGAGAAAGCAAGTGATATCCCGCTAAAGGCTTTAAATTCATCTTAGAATTTATAACACAAGAATTTCGAATGGGCTATGATCGATGAGAAAACGATTTCTCTATTTTGCACCTGCGTGGAACTCTCAAATCGCGTCTTAATGTCGAGTAGAATTGAGGAAGGAAACCGTCCGACACCTCATTGTTCTCGAGGCTGGAGCAAGAATCCCCCTCTCTGAACTGACGCTCTCGGTTCCCTCAAACAAAGGCCTAGCTTGACTCGATACTGCCTGCGACGATACCGTTTCGTTTGATATCAAAAGGGAGTTGAAAATTCATGCCACATATACAAAGACATTGCTTTATCTTGAAATCCCCTTCTTCAAAAACCCAATGATTAATTTTCCAGAATTTTTGTTTTTTATTTACTCTTAAATCTAAATATTAGTCAAAGTAGTGGAACGAATATCGTTGTCTGGCATTCATTTGATAGCTTATCGCAGAAATTTGAAAGAGATCTGGGATTTAATCAAAGGTGAGCACGTCTAGCATCATGCCAACAAATCCTAGAAGCTAAATTTTGCTATCAAACCAAAATTGTAAATGACGCAATCTTTTGGAAATAAAACTTAAAATTCTCAATTAAATAGATGGCCTAAATGTTAATAATGTCAAATTGATCATTATCATAATAAAATAAAGAGGTATGTGAAGAATATCTATGATCGCCACGGATACTGTGTCTAATGTCAAAATGTCGCAGACGTCGACTTGATCATGGTACGATAGAAGTTGGATGTGTAAGCAATGACGCAGGTGTAGACTGAGAAGCGAGTATTCCGTAGAACTCTGTCTCGCCTAATTTCGCTTTAATGACAAGTTCTTTGCATTCAATCGAAACGTGCAGTTTTTCGCATCGTACGATGATCAAATGAAGTTTTGATGTACAAGACACTTTAATAACAGCAACAAAGGAGTTATACCACCTAATGAGAAGAAAGAACAATTATTATTGCAGTCATGAGCAGCAGTCTGGAGGAAAAGATCACCACATCTGTGTAGTGTGTATGCTCGGACAAAAACTAGAGACGCTCGCAAAAACATAACTGCGTTTGCACTGTAACGGTTAAATAATTGCAGCGTTACCGCTAGCACTATCAGAATTTAAAAGCTAATTTGACTTTCATGAAATATATCCGAGATTTATCGTTTCATATTCAACCCGTCGAAAGGAAATAAGAATAATAAACACGAGTTTGCAAAAATTTTTTGCTGCTTTATAATCGGAGATATTCAAGAAAGGTAAATTTCCATGTTACCTTTCCAATATATTAAAACATACTACAAAGTAATTGCTCCTCAAATCCGTTAGCATTTCGCTCGTTCAGGAAATTTATACAGAATCGAAAAAATGTCGCTTTGAAGCACAAATTCCACGATTTATTTTACGAGCATTAAAGGTTTAACATTTTCGTGGGAGTGTCCTGAGCGCTTGACTAATAGGATATCTTTACCAGTTGAAGAATTTCTTTTAAACTGCAGCTCTCGAAGGTACAGGAGTGTTCAGTTCGACAAACAGTTTTTCAGAATCCTCTGAAGGAAACGAGCTGTTATTGAGCAAGACCTCCCCACAAGCACTGCTGCAAGACCGTTGATTTTGGCACGCTGAAACTTCAACGATAAATGCAAATTTGATGAAGATTTTCGACCATCACTAGGGTGAAAACGCTTAAAGAAATTCTCGTCATCTGCGGTGCTTGATGTGGCATCTGCAATTGTGTAATCAATTTGCTATTGCAAGGGAAGTGATGTATCATTATTTTTTATTCGTTCTTGCTCTTCAGGATGATTTATGCAAGTATGTAATTTTCAAAGTTGAAGGAGAAAGTTGAGTTTGAAAAACTGACGAGAGGACCAAGCAATTATTTTTAAATACTTTCTGAATCTCACTTGGATTTACTCAACTAGCGCTTCAGCTAAAGTTTTGTAACTAGTAACAATGCTAACTTGCTTTTCTGGAACTTAATACTGCTCTCAGTTACAGTGGGAACAAATAAGCAAGCACATGATTTGTTTTAACCGCGCAATTTCTTCAAAGACTCGACGGCGAGTGGCATGACAGCAACCCCATCATTGATGAGAGAAGTCTCATTGTTGAAAAATTTGGTGATGCCATGTTCAACGCATATTTTATTTTTAGCAGCATCTTGTAAATTGATGAGAAATTTAAACCCGGCAATGGAATAGGGAAAATTAATCTACCTAATTGCGTAGACGTTTCAAGCCACTTATATAATTCTTTCAATATGAATTCTTCAGTAACAATGCTTCTGCTGAGCGTGTTCATACGAAACTGTTTTTACGGAAGTTGACGAACGAAATTTTTGAATGTCAAACAACTAGACAAGGAATTGTCAGCCTCAACATAGGTGCAGTGCATCTTGCTGTGCATGCATCTTGCATCTTGCTTTGCATGAATCTTGCGTCTTGCTATGCATGTGTCTTGCATCTTTCTATGTATGAATCTTGCATCTTGCAATGCATGCATCTTGCATCTTGCTATGCATGCATCTTGCTACGCTTGCATCTTGCTATGCATGAATCTTGCGTCTTGCTATGCCTGCATCTTGCATCTTACTATGCATGAATCTTGCGTCTTGCTATGCATGCATCTTGCACCTTGCAATACATGAAGAGGAATTTCGCTGGTTTTCAAAGCGTTTAATATTTAATAAAATAAATAATTGAGCTCTTTGAATTGCATCAAATCATTTCCGTAGAGCATCCTACTGAAAAAAAAGAAATGAAAGAAAAAATTTTTATTTCCAATAAAGTATAATATGAAATGTTGATACATTGGTTTTTAAAACACCTTAACATTAAACATCCTTATCTGATAATAACACATTGGTATCGTAATACCCGTGTAAAATGTTGAATCAAAAAATGATTGATAGAAAAGCACATCAAAAATGAGTTCCTTTCCTTTGCCTAATCTGATTTTGACAGTGCATTTGAAAACAAGTCACTAAGAGAACACATTCCTCGTAACGCTTAGTTGAAAAATGTATTCGTTTGCGCGCATTTAAATTGAAATAAAAGCAAAAATCGCATTTAAATACCTTAACACAGAGACCCTTAATTGATATTCATACATGGTTATCGAAATACCCATGTTAATTAAGTGTTGAGACAAATGATTTAGATCCTTAATTGCTATTCATACGTGGTTATCGTAATACACATGATAATTGTCAAAAACATGATTCGGAAAGAAAAATTTGAGGTTTTAAATTCAAAAAATATGTGTATTGAAATAAAAAATCGTGTAACCTGACAGATTTCGCTGAGTTTGAACTATAGTCAGTTTCTGTTGTGTGCATTTTTTGTGAATGTAGTATTTAATTAAGGCGGACCGACCTCCACTACTCGAATAGTGATTAAATAGCGATTGGCAGCCACGGTGCCGACGACAAGGCTGACGTCCGATGTTCCTCAGAAGAGTACCTGGGTCAATCCAATGCCTAGTTACCCCTGAGTAGGTTCGGTAACAATATGAAATATTAAAGATACTTTTTCGAAATTGCGTAGCTAGTAAAAATGATTTAACATAACGTTTACTTGTTTCTATCGCTTTAGCCCTTCAAATAGTTAACATATGGATAAAAAAATGTAAAATAGTCTAGCGAACAAATCTGAGCTCAACTCTTGAATAGATACAGCATGGTGTCGGAAAAAATGATTAATGATCATGAGCCAATAAAAAGTCAGTCTAGGGTTGAACTAATATTAAGATAATATATTTTATTTGTAGAAAAAATTTGATCGATGATCTGCTTATTTTAAGGAATATATAGAGACAGTATGTGTAACAGAAGTTACAGGAAACTCAAAATTATGTGATAGGAGTCTTTGAAAATTTATAAATTATTGGGCCATCAACGTGCGTTAAATGAAAACACGCAACATCAACTAGAAAATTGCACAATAGTTGGTCGTTGGCTATCAACATTAACCTATGGTTTCTGTAGTTCCAAAATTCTGCTGAGGTTACAACCCATTCAATCGTCACTAAATTAGTCATGAGATTCTGCTCTATTTATTGACATTGCTCATCAAAACGGCTGACACTCAAGTACTTTTCTTCCTATCACAGTTTGTCCAGTGCATGAGTAGTAATAAGATTCATGAAGTTTTCACTTTCAAGAATTCCGAAAGCGAGCATTTTACCCACCACGAAATCAATGATGAGGCTCTTGAGCTTTGTTGACTCATTCGTGCAAGGCACACAAGTAGAAGCACTCAACTCAAGTACAGTAGGTCGTATCGTTTTTTGCTGGAATTTCTGCTTCTTTTGAGTGTCAACTTTTTAAAGAAATTTCTGTGTCGAAATCTTCAGTATTCTTCAAAGTATTTCAATTTACATGAATGCTTTGCTTTCACGAGCAACTTCATAATGTACGAAGACATTTTACTTGTACTAATAATTTTCACTGCTGATACGCACAAGTTACATTTTAATATTATTAACATCAATTAATGAGTCTGATTCATCATTTGTTGGCTGTAGAATATATTAGAAAATTCATCTAAACATACAAGGCCAAGGATTTTTATTTAAAGCTGAACAATCATGATGCATTTGAATGAACAAAAATTCACCCTCCTGCGAAGCCACTGCTAATACTTCGCCATCAATGAGCAATATAAGAAAAAAGCTAGGGACGGTCTGGCGGATCGAATGATAGACTGACGATCTCGTTGCAACGTGCACCACATTTTATAACAGCAATGCTTTGCGGAAGGTAACGAAATGATACAAGTTCTATCTTGGGTTGGTTGGGCTATCAGTAATGTATGAGATCATGAACTAATGATACCTACTTGTTTTCAAATTAATTTGAAGGTTCAACAAAATATCTAATACGTGCTGAATTCATTGACTACAACCAACCAAATTTAAGCTTGTGCGACGTTATAATGAAGAATGCAAAATGAAAACTAGCGACTCGCATTTAGCTCTTGATAAAGGACTAAATGTTAGTTGTATTATTTTCATTAGTTATATGTGGCGGTAGGGACGGTTACAAACACGAGATCCACGTCGCTCTCGAGATTATCTGAACGAATTACTACATTGAACAATGACGCTTCATAGACAACGTCATGTGCCAATTGAGCCGTCAAGAAAACGATGTACAAAATCTCCCAAAAATTTGGTTGAGGGACTTCAGTCGAATCAAAGATGATTTACAGTGTGTCAAATTGATATTGTTCCGGTAACAGCGACGTTGGTAAATTTTGTTAAAGAGCAGTGAAAATATATGTATTAACCTAAATTCATCAGTTAAAATTCATTTTTCAGTTTGATTTTGAAGTAGTAAGTTTAGGTTCACACAGGTCGTGTAGCAAGTAGTCTGACTGCACCAAATGCAGCTGCAGAGCTCGGCGGATGCTGTGGAGCAGCAGGCTGATATTGAGTATCTATCGTATGATAGATACTGAATGATGAATCATCTTGCTGACTCTAGTTGCTGTATTTTTTTCAAAAACTATAAAGCCAACAACAGAGCATTTTATTGCGTAGTAAAAGCATTATTTTCGTAAAATTCCAATTGCTTAAAAGAAAATAAGTATTTGCTATTTCCGCCGCAATTTATTTTCACACACAAATTCTCATTATAATTAAATCAAACTTGAAACGATGGTGAATGACAAGTTCCTCGTTCTTTTTGTGTGGATGCTGAGTTTTCGTATCTTATGTTATAAATATTTTTCTATTTAACTTTAGGTTTTAATTTGAGTAATTAAATGAAAAGAGTAGGGAAATAAGACGTAAGACAGCCCAAGCTACGTTTTTATCGTCGCTCAATTTGAAAGAGCATTGACAATCCCATTCATGTAAATTGCTTTCATATACCGGGGTTTGGATGTTCGCTCTGTGCAGAATAATATGTATATGTCAATAAAATAAACAATCAACTACAGGAGATATTTATACAATGAAGGAGCTACAAACGATGCAATACCTCAGAAAGTATTAGAATGCTGTAAAAAAGCTTACTTTGCATGATATTGTCGTGAAGTCGTGGTCCCCCGGAACTAATGTGTCGGAAATAATTCAGGTAGGTGATTATACTAGTTTTTTATACAGGGTGTCCTCTAAAAAAGTAGCCGATTAAAAAATTTCTGTAGTTTGTAAAATATTAGTACTAGTAGGCTGAAATATGTCTCATTGAAAAGAGTTAGATTTAAGGTTTTATTTTATTTCAATAATTTTGTCTATTCGGTATCCCAGGACAGAAACAAGAATTAACACAGTAAGGATAATAATCAACGATGATAAAATGAAATCAGTGAAAATATTGTCTAATAAAACACATGTAAGAAAACTGCTCTTCATTTTATTCTCAAAAAAGAACTTTATTTAAAATCCTATCAAATTCAATGTCATCGAGAAATCTCACAGCAGGATTGAGATCGGAGGTTATTATTTTGCCGCAAAATGAAAAACATGAGCAGTTCTGATCTTATATTGTTGCATAAAAAAAATTACATTGATGAATGTCACATTTATTTGAAAGGTATGCCAAATCGACAAAATTATCTAAATAAAATAAAACTTCAAATCCTGCTCTTTTAATTGAAACCTATTTCAGCCTTTCAGCACTAATATTTTATAAACCCCAGATTTTTTAAATCAGCTAATTTTTGGCGGACAATAAACTGAAAGAAAATCAGGAACGCTGGATTGTTCTTTTATGGAAACTGTATTCTTTTCAAATATATTCTAATGCCATCTTATATTTCACCATGTATCACCGTCAACATCTAGCTCATAAATTTTTACGTTAGTCTTGAAAACTGCCTCTAAAATAGCCATCTTCTCATCACATGAAGCTTTCGAGAAGACCCTCGTTGGTTTTTCCGGCAAAGTCATTGTGCCGGAATCCGTTACGCGTATCTCATATGAAACATTCGAATTCTCAGAGAAGTGAGCATAAAAACCGAACTCAAGAATCCTGACCCCTATCGAAATAATTTGAATTAGTTCATAAAAATATCGTGAGCTGCAGAGATTCATCTTGGAAAATTGTGAGGATTTTCCTCACAAACTCTCCAGAGTCACCAGAGAGGAGCTTTAGCTCCAGTACTATAGCGGCTCCAGCGGCACGGCCAGGCAGTAAGTTCGGAGATAGCGGGGCTGGGACAAGTGAGAGAAGTTTTGAACCGATTCCTTACGCTTAATATACGTATTAACTTTAATTTCGTATTAATGTTGCTGCCATGATGGCTAGTGCTAACGTCTTCGCGATGTGGTTTCTTAACTACTATTGAGCGTAGTGACTGCTACTACACGAACGTGTCCTTAACGTGGTTTGCGCCGTCACCGGGAGCGATGTTGGGCCCCTTCTCTACGGGTCACCGCCGTCTCGTCTGTTATTAAACTTGGCATCTTTCCTCTTATTCTTTATCTTTGTGTGTTTGTGCGAATGTTTGATTATTTCAATTGCCGGCTTTCGTTTAAAATCTTGCTTACATTTACTTAAAGGTTGCCTTGGCGACCACCTTACCTTAACTTAACTAACTTAAACTTAACCTTACTTTACCTAAAACTTACCTTACCTTGCTTATTTAAATCTAGGATGAGAGCTCAAGCTGTTACAGGGGGGGTATAACTCCCCTATTTTGAGCTCCATCTTCTCTCTTACTGTTTTCTTGAAAGTCCGGTAATACTTGCCTGTGACCTCAATCTTCTTAACTCTTCCTGCCATAAAGTTTCTACACTGGACGAACTATAAAGTTCAGGTGTGGTTAATTTCACGTTTAATGTCTACTCTGTAATTTATTTTGCTATATCTGTTATTACTGACTATTCTAATAATGATTAATTTTCTTGTCAACCTCCTTACGTGTAACCCTGTCATCTTCTCGCAGTATATTCAAGAGTAGCTGCGTGAAGAGTGGTCCGGTGCTTTCGTCGGAGCCTCTTTATCCCTTGCAGCTGCTTTGTTTAGGTAATTTGTCCTTCTTAACTCTTTGAACATTTCTGATAATCTTGTGTAATAACGGAACTTCGTAAAATTTGCATGGGCTTCAATTACTGATTTATTTTAGCAGACGAGGCAAAGCTCCTGTGAGTGCCTTGACGGTTGCCGCGCTCCTTGAACGCTCCGCCACCAGCACGCGCTTTTCTCGGATACGAGGGTGCGCCGCTTCTTCGACCGCAACGGAGACGTGGTGTTGCGCCTGGTCGCTGGTGCTTCATCCGGGGACGTACCGTACCTCCGCCGCGCCACATAACAACCGGCGGGCAGTTGTCCTCCTGCGTGTCCGTTCTGCTGACCGCTTTGGTGACCCAAGACTATATTCTCCTGGTTGTCGCTGCAAGACCCGAGCTACCGCTTGACTACTCCGCAGCCGTTTTGGTGGACGTTCCCGTTCAAGCCCAATAAAGACCATCGCCTAGACGGGGAAAAGCACACTTCTGGCATTTCGCATATTTTACCTTTTTAAACTTTTAAGAAAAATTGGTTTTAGCAATCTGCCAATTAATAAATGAAATTCCTTACTATGGGAAGAACCTTGCTTCCCAATAGTTTTTAATGCTTGCTTGGTTGCCTGTCTCTTGAGACGAGCAGGCTGTTAGTTTATTTTAACGTTGTTCTCCTAAGCTTTGAAAGGTGCGGGAGTCCTAAATAAATTGATTTTCCTTGTTCTTGCTTTATTTCGTCTTGGCTAGATTGTGTGGACGGAAATACTCCACAAAATATTTTAAAAATAGTAACTGGAACGAGTGTTATTTTACGTACGTAAAATATTTTTAGCGAAAGTGAGTAAATTTGACGTCAGTCTCGTCTACACCGAGAGCATACATAGTGGAATTAGTTCGACACAGCTAGCAAATATTTTATTCCTGAATAAAAATTTTATTTTTAACCCAGAACGGAATGAGAACTTGTGATGAATGCGTGTCGGTAAGTAATTGATTCACGACTTTTTCTGGGAAAATCCAACACTTCGCTGTTCACCATTTCTTTGCTCTCGCGACTCTCATATTCTGCTTACATATAGCACAGTAAAATTTATCTATGTTGAAAATATAAATCCCTTTTTATCAATGTGATAACATAAAGTTTCCTCTCTAAATTTTTTACAGAACTTATTCTCGACCGCCGACTTCCACAGATAAAGAAGAAAGAGTCACCCTGATATGTTTTTCCCAAGTGCTGTACAGATGTTGGCAGAGATGCCTTTTGATTTCAAGTACTATGGTCTAAAGGCTATGGATGCATGACGGCGAGAAGAGATGATAAAGCAGAGAATTGACTCACACGCAAACAATGTTTGATAAGTAGTTTGCAAGTGCCATGTAGTCTCTGTAAAACATTTACGAGTGTTACCGAGGAAGTGGCATGCATGTGTGGGTTGGGCATAAATGTGTCATGATCACGTTTCCTTGAAATTATGCCTTGTACGATTGAAAATGATCATGAATGTTAACTGTCGGCAGCGGACGGATTGAATTAATGGAGCAGTTAAGGTTTTTTTCTATGGTGCCGCTTTCAAACCAGGAGTTTCAAGCACAATAATATTTTCAAGCATGATAGTGCTTCGAGCCATGCTTCCAGGCACGATAAGGAGATCCGAAGACTCCCGTCCAGGCACGGATTCTCACGCAGTCATGGGTGCCAAGAAGAGGAAGGCGAAGCAGTGCAGTGCAGTGCGGTGAGAGGTAGCTTAGGCTTTCATGGTTCCCCACGAAGTTAGGTCGCATTCGGACAGTAAACGCTCACGCTCATCGAAGCCTCAGGAGAGCGGTCAGAATGGCCCAGGGGAACGCCTCGAAGTTACGTGAAGTGAAACAACAAGTAGAGGCACCATGCAGCTGCTCGGTGGTAGGTGTTCTGGCAGTAAGGCTTTGAAAGGATTAGAAGCCATTTTCTTTTTGCTAGCCATTGGTGACCTTGTAGTAAATAGGACAATTCACAAGACTGGAACAGCCTACCAGTGAACAAGAGCTTTTATTTATGCACAGTTTATTTGTTTTGTTTAGCCTGGAAGGGGCATGATCTGCTGTGTTATTCTACTCGGCGATGGGTAGAACCAAAAATTGGCCAAACGGCAGGTACGTAATTAGTTAAAGAATATAGAGCGTATTTTACTTAGTGAATTGAACAAAAGAGATGCTTTGTGTACTATTAGATGGATTTCTATTGTTACACTGTACCCAACCGCTGAGGGTGGCGATGTCAACTTGGGTCATTTCAAACGTCAGGGATTTTGTTCTGACGTTTCATGTTGATTCGTGTTGTAATTCTCGTTAATTTGAATCAATACGGGAATTCCTTCCTCTTCAGCTGTAATTCCGTTCATTTCCTAACAGGCGAACCGGGAATAAAAAGAAAATAGAAATTAAATGCTGTCAAAAATTAGAATGAAATTTCCGTTTCAAGTTAAATAGGTATATGTGTAACAACATCAAATGTTCATGCATCTGCAATGGAGCTGAACTATTATCAATTTATTGATTGTGTGAGAATAAACTATATTTTAACACGTAATGATCATAAAGTTCAGTCCCTCGGGAGGAGTGGCTGCCGCAAGAAAACCAGCGGAAAGCACGGGCGCACGATCCTGCTTCTCGATAAAAATTCCAAGGAGGTATTCAGCTGAGCAATTCCGTATAATCGCTTGGAAGAGGGTAATTATTGCTTTTCCTGCATTGATGGCGAAGGAGAAAACTACGTCACTGTTCGGTATGCTGACTTGGGACATCGAATGAAAAGGGGACCGAGACAGCAGCAGGGTGAGCTAATCGACAACCGTGATATTGTGCGATAGTTATGTTCTAATTTTAAAATATGGGTAAAGAGTGATACTCAAGCGTAAAATGTTGAATCGCCAATCCGAGGTTACGCAAGAAAAATGCAGCCTGTAAGTGCTCGGTTTCTATTTTCGAAAAATATGCGGCGTAAATTCATTGTAGATGGCGGATCTTCCTTCATACAATGTACCTGATGCTCAAATAACAATCCGGTTGATTAAATATTTTATTTTGAATTCCCGTACTGTGCTGTGTCCTTGTTTGTGTCGGGGAATTGTATCTAGGGTTTCACATTAATAATTTGATTGCTTGGTTTTGCGCACTTCTTCACAGTAATTCTTTTTTTGAACTCACGCATTTACTTTAAATTTTTGAATGAAAAAAATTGAATACCTCTGAAAGTCGTTATTATCACCATGTTGATAAGCAAATGTAGCATAGAATGCTCTCTCTTTCTTTCATTTCTCTCTTTTGTGTGGTTTCCTACTCATTTTTCTACTTCTTTCTCTTTCCATATTGAAGTTTTAAATCCCTTCTTCGACACATGACTGACTCTTCTCACACGAGAGAGGTGGGCTCAGGTGCCGTGACAGACGCAGCTGGCCGTGCTGGTGTACTCTAGAACTCCTACAAGTGGAACACACGCGATGTGCCACTTACAGTGAGCTCCTCACCTTTGTGAAAAAAACCAGCGCAGAGTCAAAATAAAAGATATCCAAATTTACCAAATTATATTTTACATCTGTGGATGAACAAAAGCGATGAAATCATCTTTTATAACATTTACAATTAAATTATATTTTTCTTTCATTCAAAACGGATAGCGCAGTTTTCAATGGCTGATTCTTAAGCACTTTTTACGAAGACGAAAGTAGCCCTCCCAATCTTTTCTCTCCAATTAGAACACTAATTTCTACGCCTCTATCTGTTTTCCAGAATTCACCAAGTCCAGCCAAGTTAAATTAATTTACTTACATTTTGAATTTAATACATTGGTTATAGGTGTATTGTTCATATTATACCTGCTGAGTCTGAAATATATTCAGTAAAATAAAGGAAATATTGCACTTAATCTGACAAATGAAGATATGGGTAATTTGCAGTATTTCATTGGAAGGCTTTCGAAAAATTGAAAATAAAATTTGAATTATGATCTTCTTGACTATAAGAGGAATTGGTTCTAGTGTGAGTATTACCAGCAATTGGGAGCCCCAATTAGAGTGTGTTCCGTTTTAAGAAGTTCTGTGCATTTCCTTTGTTTCGATCACTTCTTCACAATATATCAACAATCTTTGCTAAAGAAACATTATCGTTGCGTTGAATATTTTCTTCTTTGTTCGGGTAATCTTCAGGAAAAGAAGCGCTTCAATTTCCCAATTATTATCGTGTCAACTATCATTTAGTAAATAAAGTTTAGGCTGAGAGGCTGAGATATCTTCTGTAAGGTTAGGATAATCAAGGATGCAACAGGCTGGATTAATAATTAGGTTATTTGAGTTAGGAGAATGGCAGTAAATTTGTTCAATTATTTTTCAACGTAATTTTTTTCGAATCGGGTGAACTAGATACATACACTCCTGATCAAAAGTTTAAGACCACTTGAAAATTTAGAAAAATGCCAACTTTTCAGTGATAAATAATTAAATGCATTCAACTAGGGATCGGTAATTACTGAAGGTAAAAGGTGAGAAAGACAAAAAATAACGATAATTGTTACGATTTATTATGAAATCAACATTTTTAATGAATAAAGACTTTTTAAGTTGATCAAAATGATAAGACCACAAACGAAAATCAGAGTAAATCTTTCTTCAACGACGTTGAGGTGATCAAACATTGAACTTAGTAATGAGTACTGCCTCCATTCTTGTTGATAACCTCAAAATTCTTCTTGGCATGCTAGAAACGAGAGTTTCCATGAGGGCTCGAGAAATGTTGTCCCAGCTCCTGAAGATGGCAGCACGAAGTTCGTTTACTGTTTTCTATTGCGTTCAAGTCCGGCGAACGTGCTGGATGACGCAAAACAGTGATCCCATTTTCTTGAAAGAAAGTCGTGGTCTGGCGGGCGGTGTGGACTGCTGCATTATCCTGCTAAAAAATCCATCCATCGCCACACAGACGAGAACCCTCTGCTGACAGAGATGATCTTTGCAGCATTCCGACGTAACCAGCAGCTGTTTGACGACCCAGTACCTCCTGGAGCTCCATGGTTCCTCTGTAGGAAAAAGCACCCCATACCATAACGGAGGTCCTCAAACACCGCTCTGGCGCGTGGAAATATTTCAGGAGGGATTTCTTTATCATGCCAGTACCGTTGGAAACCATCAGGGCTATCCATGTTGAATTTTTTCTCATCAGAAAGCAAAACTTGAGACCACTTCTCAACGTCCCATGTTTGGTGCTCACGAGCAAATTGTAAACGGGCCATTTTGTGACGTTGAAGCAACCGAGGACCTTGTAGACGCTTTTTGTTTTTCATGCCGTTTTGTCGTAAGTGCCGCCTGATCGTTAATGCACTGCAATCAGCATCTGTGAGGGCCTTAATTTGCTTGGAAGACAGTCCTCTGTCATTCTGTCCAAAACCACCCGTTTTATTCTCCTACCCAATGCAGGTGAAATTTTTTTCGGTCGACCACTAGATTTTGCTGTTCCATAATTCTCTGGGTCCTATAGGAAATTGCAAATTACAGTTTCACTGCGGTGAATCTCAGCTGCAATTGCGCGTTGCGACAAGCCTTGCTTATGCAGTTCGACAATTCGACCATGTTCAAATTCGGAAAGCTTGCTTGCTTTGGGCATGGTGAAACCTTTACGCTATCAGTGCCAACCTGTAACTAATCTAAAATGCCGGAAATTACCCTTAAACTTAACACTTTTTACCCTGGTCTTATAATTATGATCAACTGAAAACGTCGTTGTTCATTAAAAGTATTGATTTCTTAATAAATAATTACAATTGTTATTTTTTGTCTTTCTCACCTTTTACCTTTAGTAATTACCGATCGCTAGTTGAATACATTTAATTATTATTCACTGAAAAGTAGGCATTTTTCTAAGTTTCCAAGTGATCTTAAGCTTTTGATCAGGAGTGTAAATGACAAAAATCTCTCTCAAGCCGAGGAATAAATCTGGGTAACTGCTGCGGAGAGTTCTTGAATTGGTGAAATAAAGGGTATTTTGTCAGCGTTGTCTCAACTAGCGGATAAATTAAAGTTTGTTCAGCTTATGTCGGGTCATTGACAGCGTAGGAGGTTTTCATTCAGTGTATCAAGTATCATTTCCCGGTCACATTCGTGCAGCGTCTGTAGTTGTGACATAGGCGAACGTTGTCGTGAGAAGCGGGCCAGACTTGAACACCTGTCTTCTGATAAAGTACTTATTTATTTTCAGCATTTAAACGACTTAACCCGTCTGGATATGAATATGTTTGTAACATTCCTTTCGCGGAGAAATCCACACGTTATTAAAAATCAATGTTGTTTGGAACCAATCGATATTATTTGCTTGATCTTCGATTGAGCTCTAAGAGATGTTCTCCGGTTGTAGGGATGATTGGTCGTTCTCCTCGTTTGACTATAGAGTGTCATCAGATGGATTCACTCCAACAATTTACCTTTAATAATTTCTAGTCACTATGATACGTACACACGTGTAACTGAGGACTCAGATAATCCACGAAAAGGATATGCAATTATACATGCGATTCATTTTTCTGGAAGCATAATGTGTTAGTGCAAGTACGCAAGTTACCTGAACATCAATTATCGATATAAATGAGTGCAAGAGACAAAAATGAGTGAGAATCAGGAAAAACGCTTGATGAGGCTGGGAAATTCCATTCAAATTCTTGAACAACTTTGTTGAGCTCTTCGGAGGAAATCTTGCATGATTTTATGACCATTTCAAGAGAGTTTTAATTTAAAAACGAAAAGATTTTCGGTCTGGGCTCCTCATTAAAGGAACAAGATTGACGAGGCGCGCAATTAACAGGCCTGGAATGCAGGCGATGTCTCGTAAGGCCGGCGTCTTCCAGCTTCTGCATGTGCTCAGCTGCCTCAAGCCCACCTCTTCCGCCCTAGTCTCTAGAGCAGTGGTTCTTAACCTTTTTACTCCCACGTTCCCCTAAGAATAATTGTCAGGGGAAATTACATGCAGATGGACTGGTAAGTAAGAACTTACAACAAAGAATATTGTGAATACAACAGGTCCTCAAACATATTCAACCGTTAAAGTTCACTCTTTTGTGGAAATATTACTGGGAAAAATCAGGCTTTACTGCAGAAAATC
>JACJUY010000160.1:136274-195576 GCA_014220935.1 Platorchestia sp. MABIK | reverse complement strand
TATATTGCGCGCCCCATGGGGGCGCGCCCCCAAGTTGAGAACCTCTGCTCTAGAACCTTCTGCCTGTTTTACCCTCGTGCCAAACTGTGTTGTTGCTTCACCACCATCCATTAAAAAGCCTAAATTATTTCATACTGTATGTATTTCTCTCCTAACCGAAGCGTCGTTTCTGGAGAACACAACTTCACGTGTATCGCATTGCTTCCTGCATTTCTATTTAAGCCTTGTCTTTCAGTCTGATTTAAATCGGGAAATCTTGAATTGCAGGGGATCCCAGACGAATAAGCTTCAGTTATTTTGAATTTTGAAGTCATGATTTGAGGTAGAAAGCAATCCTCTTGTGTTGATCTATTGCCTTATAAACAAAAATATGCATCCTCCTGTCACGCACTCTAAACATTGATGTATTTTAGTTTTTGTAACAGGAATTAGAGAAAAACTGTTTTAAATGAAAATGCTTGATGCGCTATCTAGTAACATGCTCGATCACACGAGTGACGTTTACTCATCCATTTTTACCTTATCATTTCTATTACCAATCAAAGATTTTTATATTAGTTTTTATATTTACCGTTTTCATTATTTTATTTTAAATTATCTTTATCTTATTTCATACTATTATTAACCATTTAGCCATTTTTACATTATTATTGATTATACATCTATTAAATTAGTTTGTTTAGGACTTCCTCACCACAACAAAGAGGACCTTTAACGAAGAAAAGGGATCACTTAGAATTCATTGTAAAACACGGGATCTCGATGCCCGAGGTATGTTCCCACATCGGATATTCTGCGCATAAAAACAGGAAGTTAATAAGAAGAGGAAAAACGATTAAGAAGAGGTATCGAAGTAGGAATGAAATCTAAAGGAATCAAAATGACTCAAAATATTAAATACCCGAAGGCCTGTCTATAGCTGAGGTCACCTAACAGTTTTCGCTGGAAGTGTCAGTCATTGGATAGACAAACGAACCATCCCAAACCTGAAGCCAGATCTGGTCAGTATCTTGATACTTTGTATCTAGATTCTTTTTATCTAGATACATTTGAAATTGAATATTTAATTGTTGTATCAAGATATTTTTGAAGAGTATCTTGAGATTTTTGACGAGTATCTAGGTACTTTTGAAGAGTATCTAAATGTAAGTATCTTTGGATATTTTCACAAATACCTCCATAGATCCTATAGACTATTTAAAATTTTCTTGTAGAAACAAGAAAATGACTAAAACAAATTAATAATACTAATCCCAAACTTCAATTCTCAGAATTCTTATAATTAAATAATAAATATGCAAATCACCAATCAAAAGTTAGTTATTTTTCCGTGATTTCGAATCATTAACTACCGTTTACCGTTGACCATGCATGTTTATTGTTGGCATAGACATATATAGAGTATGAATGTATGATGTTAGGCTGAGAACGTTTGACTCGTTCAAACGTAATCAGAACGTGTTCGTTTGGTTCTGTTCAATCAGTAGTTTATCCAAATTTCGTCATAATATGAGCATAGGGTGATCTTAGTCTCATTCTTATCATTCATATTGGTTCCCGAAACTATGTGTGTATGTCCCTAACCCTAGGTATCGTATCACTAATGCACTTCCTCTGATGCGGGCGACTTCAATCAATTTTCCAAGCGATCAAAAAGTCGTACGTCATCAGAGATGCTGCTGCGGTCGTTTCTTGAAAGCCACAAGCAAGACCTGCATGTATTAAGTGGTCACAAAGTTGTGGAAAGAGTTTTTTCCAATACAATAGAACGCTGCTCTCTTCTGAGCCAGTGGAGAGATTGTTTTCTCTCGGGGGCCTAACACTGGCTTCTAGAAGATCATCGCTCTCGGATTCCATGTTCAAGAGATTGGTATTGCTGAAGAGTAATAAATTTGTTTAATATCATGACTGCTCCCATCGATTAGCAGGTCAACGCTGTAAACATCACATTATGATTTGGGTTTATTTAGATTTAGAACTGAACTTCTTTTGAAAGGATTATGAATGGTAATTATCAAGTGATCGGATGCTGAGCATTCAACTCTCAGTCTCTTTATATCATGTAATGAATCTGATGTTGTGGCCATCTGATCTGCCGAAACATTTACTGAATTTAATACGATTACATCATTCAGTAAATGTTTTGGCAGATCAGATCGCTCCAACATCAGATTCTTTACACGATATGAAGAGTTAAATGCTCAGCGTTCGACCACCCAAGCGTCCGAACAGTTGAAAATTATCGATTTATCATTCATATTTATTTTATATAATGTATTATTAATAAGCTGCCAATTTTATGTAATACTCAGCACCGTCCTAGTTATCATGTTAACTGGTAAATTATTTATTGTATTGTTGAAGATCTAGAACGAATGTAATAGAGATATATTTTTTATATATTTCATTGGACAAATTCCTCCTTCATGTTTATCTTAGGGTTATAAGGGTTTTTGATGTATGTTGTACGATGAAGTAGTGAGACAGGGAGAATTAAAGGAAAGTATCTAGTATTTAGCATCTAGATACATTTTGGAGTATCTATGACCAGCTCTGGCTGTAGCCTATCCTATGCCTTCTGAGAGAGCCAGTAACCGTCTCCATGTCGGTCTATATATATAGGACGCCTTGGGGCTCTCGCCAACATTATGCAAAGCTGTCGCACAGAGTTGATGAATTTAAGATTAAACTAAAGTCACGATGCACGTAGGCGAGCTTTCGATTTCGACGAAAAATGTGTTCTTAATTAGATTATGGGCTTACGCGAGGAAACAAGCTATTTTTGAACATGTAGCAATCTAGTACGCATTTTAGTCATCCCTGACAAAACATGGTTACTGACACTTTTTCCATCACTTCTCATTTGATTTTTCCTCATGAGCCATAGGCGAAGATGGTGTAACCTAAGAGTTTTTACCATGAAACCTAGATTTGAATTGGCTCGTCATGCAGTTATATCGATGGTGAAAAGGTGGCGAAGGCCAAACGACCACCTTTGTAATGGGGGTGGCTTGTGGTGGAGGGTTGTTTCACCCCTGATTCTGTAGCACAAGGTAGGAAGTTTAGTTACCATGGCGCGGTGGAGTGTTTAGCATCGTTCGTAGTTGTGATCTTTTTCCGCTATAATGAGTGTTTGTGGCCACGATACGCGCCTTTCGGACACATTTCAACCTTGCTCCTCGTGTAACTTTCCCAAACAACCACTCGACTTCCAAGAGGGTAATGTCAACATGGTAATGTTGTCAAAAAAACTCTACACGTCTTCCTACAATAATTTGGGACATCCGAGAATGTGAATCGTGTCCGAGTGACTGTCGAAGGAAGTCCACGACAGTCAACGAGATGTCGCGCCAAGCATTCGGAATTTCGCGTCAAAGCCTTCAAACCATCATGATAAAACATTTAAAGTTTCATCCCTATAAGATTATTCTCGTCCAGAAGCTCCTTCCGAGTGACGCCGTTCAACGTCTGCGATTTAGTGAACACATGTTGAATGTTCTTCAGGACGACTCTGCAATGATCCTCACATCAAACGAAGCACATTTTCATCTGGATGGCTATGTGAATAATCAAAATTGCCGATATTGGTCAACGGAAAATCTAAGAGAATTGCACCAGAAACCTCTGCATAGTGAAAAGGTTACAGTGTGGTGTGCTTTGTCAAAGGTTGGGATCATCGGGCCTTTTTTTTTTGAAGATGAGCGTGGGCAGGCGGTGACGGTGATTTAAGAGCGATATGTGCCAATGCTTCCGGAATTTTTCTTCCCTATACCTGAAGGAAAATGAATGGGATATTCTGAATACCTGGTTCAACAGGATGGAGCCACTGCTCATACCGCAAGAGTTTCAATGAATGTTGTTCGTGAAACAGTTGCGGGACGCTTAATATCATGAAATGGTGACATTCCGTCGCCACCCCGCTCACTTGATCTCAGCCCCTGCGACTTCTTCTTGAAGTCCACTTGAAGTCCAAAGTGTACCTTGGCAGACCCCGCTCTATTCCAGAATTAAAAGAAACCCTGCGACTTGAAATTACAGCAATTCTGATTACAATATTAGAAGATGTGATGAGAAACTTTAATGATCGTCTGCAGGAATGCATCGGTGTAGAAGGACGCCATTTATCAGGAATAAATTTTTAATAATTAGTTGTAGTCTATATAATAATGAAACGTCCCCTCGTTAGCCACAAATTGTTTTTATTTTATTCCAATATCTCTAAAATACATTGTATGGCGTCCATTTCAAATTTGGTCATTTGGTCTCAGCCAACCTTATCATAACCTTGACGGACTTCCGTTAAGAGCTGAATGTAATTGCGAATTAAAATGATTTCCGTAACAGTGAATCACAGTCGTTCGCAAATGAAATACTTCCAAGGAAGTCGAGAAATAATTGGTGCAGAATGTGAGTTGACTATGTAAAGGACATGCTCGTAGAGTGTTTAAATTCACAGGTCCCAGGAGCCGCTCAACTGAATTTCGTATTGAGCTAAACCAAATGTCCGGGACGTGTACAGGGTACAGCGTTGGTGCATCTTGAGTGTTTGGCTTCTAAACGATAGTAAATTGTCATGACTTTAACACAACTTATGATCATTTCGGACATCGCTCGCCGCGTTTTATGAGGGTGTTAATTCTAAGCAACCCTCGAGTGAGCAGTTCGCGTGCAGACAGACACTCTCCAAGAAGCTCGTAAACGCCAAGAGGGCCGCATGACGCTCTAAATGCAAGCGCGCTCTGAGTCGTGCCTCAGAATACAGCTCTTCTGCGCCGTGGGCTCGGGGACAATGTCGCTGTACATCATGTGATACACGCACTCTGACCTCTCACATTCTATTATCTCGATGGACTACTCAAGCCGCATTTTGATAAGATTCAAGCCGAAGTAATGTTTAAATTGAAATTAATTTAAGTGAAGAAAATTACGTTGGATTAGGTATAGTACTGTGGTGAATTAAAAATCAATGTTCAGATTTTGTCTGGCACTGAGTTAAACAATCCACTCTATTCTTTACTTATGGGGAGAAACATTTGTAATTTGTAGATTCGAGTGAGCCCAACTATAAGGGAATTTTGCTCTTGCTAAGATACATGCGAACACTCTGTGAGGACACTGAATGCTCGACTTGTGCTCATATATTGGCGGTAAATAATGAGGTCTTTTCGAACCATTTTAATAGGAGACGAGACAATTTACGTTTTTCTCTGTAAAATAACCACGGTATAGAAAGGTGAATGAATCATATCAAAGCCTAAATAATTATACTTTTTCTATTAAATAATCATAGTATACAAAGTTGGCTAAACTAGGTTTTCATTTGCAGTTTCTGTTAGACATTAACTTCAAGCATTATAGATTCACTTAATCCCTAATAATTTTAAACGAATTTTTTAAGCCAAGTTGCAGATACTTTATCCCAAATTGCCCACCAAAACGCGTTTTATTAGGAAGATAACCAAGTGTATCTTCCATCTGGGATTGTTCATCGTGAAAAATGGCATTGAAACGGAACGAGAACAAACCTAGTTGAGATTTCTGAGGCCGTTGCCCAAATGAGGTAGTCAGTTCTAGTGTACTGTGTTTAGGGTTCGCAGCTGTACTAGAAGAAGCAAAATGTGTTCATATTTTCTGTGGTGCAAATTGATAAACCACTGCTGGTCGGCGCTAGGATACCAAACACATTCTATTATCAGCAATAATTATCGGTAAGTTCTGCGTGCAACGCAACTTTAACAAGAACGAAAGGGCAAAAACCAGGCGACATATCATTTTTAAAAAACTGTATGTCAAAATTAGTACGTTTCGGGCCTAGACCCATCTTCAGCTTAACAATCTGAAATGACAATGGTGAAATATTAATAATCTAGATCCATCATTGGCTAAAATAAAATGAAATGACAATAGTGAAACAATATGAAATGACAATGGTGAAATAATAAAAACCTATGCTAGAGGAACTGTTCGTCTCTCGACAGTGGCACACATAAGAATGAAAGAAAGGGACAGGGGGATGAGAAAAGGTTCTAACTAACTATGTGAAGAGGGTGAGCGCTCTGCATGTCATTAAGCTGAGGCTTTAATTTATGGATGTAGAGGGACTCCAAAATTCTAAGTTTAACTGAATTACTGGAATAACCTAATATGGAAAAATCTGATTCAGAAATTGATACATTGCATTGAAACTCTGTGTGAGACCTAATTGAAGAATGGGGAGGATGGATCTAGATTATTAATATTTCACCATTGTCATTTCAGATTGTTAAGCTGAAGATGGGTCTAGGCCCGAAACGTACTAATTTTGACATACAGTTTTTTAAAAATGATATGTCGCCTGGTTTTTGCCCTTTCGTTTCTTGTTATCAGCAATAAGTTTTATTGAAGGCTATACTGTACTTTCATAACTATGCCCTTACTTCCATTACTGTGCACTTATAGAACCGTGCACGTACATGGCGTAATTATACTGTATGAGTTTTTTATTTTCCTGTCACATTTTTCCTCTCGCATCTCTACTGCTGGATGTTTGAAAAATTAGAATTCATATTTGTATGTGAGGGATTACAGTATTGCTAACAGTTCAATTTATTGGGTATAAATTGTTGTTGTTTCAATGATTTTTGGGATTCTAAATTTCACTAAACTTCGTTGTTTTATGTTTATTCAAATATAGATACTTCTATTGTGCGTATTGAAAAATTGCTTAAACTACGACCCAATGATATTTTTTCTGGGAAAGTCAAGAAGACTCGCAAAATCACGAGACGACACACGGAACTTCACGAGCTTTTAAAATAAAATAGAATTAGACCCTCAGCCAATGACTGTAACAAATGCTAGGCAATATAACTGCAGAGAATGCTAATACAAGAAAAGGAAGCAATCGATGTGAAATGACAAAACAAAATTGACTATCTCAAAATTCTGTCGTCTCATTTACCAACTCGCGAGTGATAGTATGTATATGCCATTATACTCGTAGATGAGAAGACACCAGTATACTGGTTCGTACATGCAAATTAGATTTCCTCTAATTGAAAATAAATTCAATCAAAATGAAATAAGATTAATGAGATTTGAAATCAAGTTAAATTGTGTGGCCATTTTATTTTAGGTTTGATGAAAATTTCACACCACAAGTAATACATTTTAGCTCACTGTAAAAAGCGTATTTTGCCTGAATGTCAAAGCATGAGTATGTATATTCCTGCACGTACACTCACTTATATTAGTACTTATACAACATTTTCTTGTAACATATTTGTAAGAATTATATTGGTGCTAGAATGCTGCGAATGGAAAAAATGCTTTCCCATGTAATTTTAAACATCTTTTCGAAAAAATGTAAAGCAACCGTGAGAGCACATACGATTCCTTTACAATTATTTCAATTTTGTTTAAAAACATTGTTTGAAGTTGTTTTATAATTCAGCTGGCCACAGCTGGCCAACTACCGCCAAAAAATGTCACAGTCTTAGCTCGATCCCTCCTATAAACAAGTAGGCTGTTGTTATCGGTGCAAAGTTTATGAAAAATTGAAATTTTTCTCGCAAAGAAATGCAATTTTACGTAGCCTTCGTGACGATGACAGAACTGCCAGGCCTTAATGTCAGAGACCAGAATTATGTACCTCTCCTTTGCCTCTCATTCTCTTTCGATAATCTAGAAAGAGACATTAAATGATTGTATTTATCCTTTTTACTTACCACTGCAACAGAAAATCGAAATCGTTCAACCACGACAGGAAAGAAATGGATGGGCTAAGTATTTTGCACCCTTGCAATATTGGAGGCATGTACAGTGGGGGAAAAATCATACAACACATTGATTAAATCTCAACATTCCACATTTCAAAATCGCGTACAATTACAAAAATTGGACTATATGTAAAGAATAGTATAGAAAGGTTAATAATATATCTAAAACCCACAAATATTTAATAGAAATCAATATATTGGAACATGTATAATAAATTCGTGAACAAAAGTTTACTGTACTCGACTTTTTTCTCGATATTATAAATTAAAGTTATTGTAGAATTATTCCAGAATGTTCGAATACATTTTACTATTTGGCAAGGAAACTTTCTTCAGCATTCATCTCCAATAACGTGTCATTGGTACAGCAGCTCTCGTTCTGAAAGGTCGTAAGCATGGGTAAGAATAAGGACATCAGCCAAGACCTTCGCGGACGAATTGTGGAGCTCCATAATGAACGTTTGGGATATCGGAAGATATGTGCACAACTGTGTTTTCTTGTAGCCTCGGTTGAAACCATAATACGTAAGTGGAAATGGTGGAGTATGACTCTCGGCAAGCCTCGAACTGGCCGTCCACGGAATATTAATGATCGTGTTGTTCGAAAATTGGTCCGAACAGTAGTGCAGAGACCTCAAACTACTCGTGAAGAATTGAAGGATGATCTCAAGGCATCTGGGACCGAAGCCGACAAACACGATCAGCTTGGCACTACGCCGTGAAGGTCTTTGCTCCCGCACCCCTCGCAGAACACCTTTTCTCCTGAAACGTCACGTCAAGGCTAGGCTGAAGTATGTCAACGACCATTTGAACATGCCAGCAGCTTTTTGGAACTCACTACTGTGATCAAATGAGACAAAATCGAACTATTTGGGAGAAACAGCAAAGCCATGTTTGGAGGCAACAAAACGAAGAAAATAAGCCAAACTGCACCACACCCACTGTTAAGTTTGGAGGTGGCTCAATCATGGTGTGAAGATGTTTCAGCTCATCAGGGGTTGGTAAACTTCACACCATTGAAGGAATCATGAATGACAGGAAATATCATGAAATATTGGAAGAGCAACTCCTACCTACAGGTCGTTTGTTAAAATTGAAACGAGGATGGACCTTCCAACAAGACAATGACCGAAAGTATACTGCAAACGACACTAAGGTGTAGTGGGCAGCATTCATGAGCCTAACGAAGTAGATTAAAATCTTCTTCTTCAAGGGGACCTCAACCCCCGGACTTTATCAAATTTTTCCAATTTCCCTGTGCACATTTCTATTGCACCTAGTGGAATGAAAATCTGTACAAAAATGTAAAATAAAATTGTGAACACATTTACATCTATAAAATATTTCGATTTTCACAATCGAAAAAAAGTTATTGCGTGAAAATATGAAAAAATATAAATATATATTAACGCAGAACAATACTTCTTCTACAATTTACAATGTAGAAGCTTGATTTTAGTCTCATTCGAAGCAGAAAGACTGTGGCAACTTGAAAATGAAGAATTTTTAAACACTTCGAATTAGAAAAAGTTATAAATTTATTTGTTCAAACAATTTTTCAATTTTCATAATTTTCCAAATATCAGGGTTTTTGCATCTCTATTGCAACTAGGTATACCAAAGTGAATAACTATATATAAAATTGAATTCCGAACACATTTGCCTCCATAACATTTTTCGAATTTAGCAGGAGAAAAATAAGTCATTTTTCGAACATTTCATATTGTATACACAGTATTTTCGCAAAACCTGACCCCTTCTACAATTTTCAACGTTGAAGCGTGATTTTGATCTCATTCGACGTGTTATGACAATGGGAACTGCGAAATGAAGCGGAATTCGATTTGAATTCCAAATTAGACTTTATATTAAAACATTTGAGAATTTTTGAAATAATAATTTTTTTGACAAATCTATCAATAACTTTTTTCTTATTCGAAATTAAAAAAAAATCGTTTTCATGTTGCCACTGTTGTTTTGCGTCGAATGAAACTAAAATCTAGCTTCTAAGTTCAAAATTGTAGAAGGAGTTGTGTGGTGCGCAAATATACATATATAGTTTATATGATCACGCAATGACTTTTTACTAACAGAATTTGATGCAAATAAAAAAATCCCACCACTTTAGCAGTCATACGAGTATGACGCATCAGTGATTCTGAACCCCCGCCTCTGGGCATCATGATGTATATATATATAGACATACTGGAGTCGAATTAATTTTGTGAACAAAAGATAAGTCGAGAATGAAATCCATTGAATCTTTAACCCTTCTGACCTGTTATTGTGTCGAAATGAAATGAATTTGAACACATTCTAAGTTAGATTAACATGATATGCTTGTATAAAATACAGAGGATAGGAAATGATTCATCAGTAAATGAGAAACTTCCGCTAGTATTATTGTTTTTTAAATCAACATATACTCCCTTGTAACAAAAATAATTATCTTTCTCATGACAATACCCCACATTATGATACTTATTAACCCATAGTCTGGTAGCAAATCTTCAGCCGCGTTTCCGATTTAAAGAATGAAGAATACCTCATCAGCGCAATGAGCTGAGGAGCGCGTACCCATTGTCTTCCCGCTCGTTACATCTTGGCAAGAAAGATCCATCAGGAAGCCATAGCAGTTGGTGCTCTCACCAAGAAAAATGAATCTTTGGCGGAAATGCGGAAGGGTTTGGAGCCGGATAGAAAGCCCCAAATTGGCGGAGCTACGAGGTCATGGCAGCTAATCCCCGGCCTAATTGAACGAATAAAATGATGGCCCTGCAAATGGGGCCGTTTTTTATAAGAGCCGCCACTAGCACCTCTAATTTTTTACGGAATTCTGTCGGTGAGATAAAGGAGACTCGGAGTGGAGTGCAAAAGGATCACCCTACAAAATAAATGGGGGTTTTTCGTTGAGGGTGCTAAAAGGAAGCTGTTGTTCTGCAAGTAATGATGTCGATGGGTTCACATTCTGCAAATGAAAATATTCAGAAAGGTAGCACCTGACGAAGTGAGAGGAAATTTCTACAAGTAATTGCACTGTTAACATTTCTTCACATTTCCTAAAGGATGCCTCATGAAACACAGCGCAAAAATTCGCACCTCAGTCAAAAAGGCTATTCAATAAGAAGTTATGCATCTCTACAAACAATGGTTGTTGAAATTGGTTCCTCGCTTGGAGTATTGGTTTTGAAAAATGTTGTTTTCTTAGATGCGTTTTTTCAGGCTAGGACTGATTACAGTCAAAGAAACTATATTGTTTGAATGAATTTCAACGTTAAAATTATTATGACATCAGGACATAGTTTTTTAAATAAAGTTGGGTCATTTATGAGAGATCTTCTAAAATAGGTTTTCATGATGCAAGAAGACAATTTCAAACACCTTAATTCTTTCAGTGAGAGTTTGTTTGGTCTGATCATTTAAATGTATACAGAGTGCCAGCATGTTGTTGCACTAACTTCAAGATAAGGTTGGTATCGATGAAATGTACACCGTTATTCAATATACGTGTGGTCTAAAATGGTTCGTTAAAAAGTTACAAAGACTTGAGATGGCGGCCCCATCACATGGCCACCAAGGTCTCCTGATATTACGCCACTTGATTTCTACTTCTGAGGTCATTTAAAAATTTGGTGAACAAAAACAGATTCATTCTGAAAGAAGTCTTTATCGGTAGAATTATTGCTGAAGCCTTCGCAGGGGTGCGTGATACTGCTGGTGTCTTCGATCGCCTCCGGCAATCATTGCATCGGCGTTAACACCTGGATCGCAACAGACTAGCGTCATGTTTAACATCTTTACTAAATACTTAACCTAATTCAAAATCTGTCTTGTGTGGTCATAATACTTCGGATCGTTATTCTGTTTCTTGTGTACGCGCTAAAAATATTTTCCGAACTTCTAGATTTCATTTCCTTGTCATTCAGAAAGTACGATTTTTTCACCAATACGTTCAGGTTTAAAATCCTTGTAAGCCTTTAAAGAAGTATTTTTGACCTAACGGGTATTGGGTAAAAAGTGTTAATTTCAACTATCACAACCAAATGGTGAGGTTTTTTCAACGAAGTACCAGTCACCCTGTATATAAAGTATGTTCCGCTGAGCTGTTTCAGTCCTCACTTCATAGCCTTCACTCGACTGTCTGTACTATACACCCTTAACTTTGCAGTATTCACAGCGACTCCAAGACCAAGATTCCCCACTTCTCTATTCAGCTCGTTTCAATAGTCCCACCCTTGGGCTTAGAGCATGAAAAAAACATTACACTTCACTGCATCCCAGCAGAGCCAACGGTTCTCTCTACCCTGAGGAGTCTGCATGGTCAGGAGCAACTCCCTCACCTCTGTCTGTCTGGCAACTTTAACTCAATAGTCCATGACACAAGCCTAGCGATAGCACACAACTTCATTGGTGCCAGAATACGCAAAAGGATTGCCCTTGCTCTGTCGAGCAAGGCAAGTGTTCCCCCAAGCGCTCCCACCAGCGCGATTGCTTGCAGCCAAGCGCTCTTCCCTTTAAAGTGCATAGTCATCGAGCTCCTCATCGCTCCACCCCGTACAGATTTAACCAATGGCTTAGGCCGATGCTTCCGGCGCTCTGACGTAACGCTGATCACTCTTACAATCATATTAGTGCTAAACTACATTCTCGCTTTATACGCTGAAGCCAACGCTCACCGTGACGTTCACTTTGTAAGGTCCCGGCCAGCAACTAAGCGGTCGTAGTCACCATTTCAATTTCACTAAAATAGACAACCAGTCCCTTAACCGAGGTATTACAACCTGCTAAGTCAACGCCTCCGTACTGCAGACGCCACCTCAAGGCTTTTGTGGTTCAGGACACTTGGCGACGAACGATCGCTGAGCTTGGCTGCAATGGAACTTATGACGAAATCAGTTTCGTACTAAATCGTTCATTTCCTTGTCGTTACTTTCCTATCGAGTTGTACTGAACGAATTCTATCATTCATGCCTGTAATTGCATGATATATGACAGCTTTTCGAATATAAAGAAAAAGTATTGGTCATTTTACATTATTGCACAAAATTTCAGACTCGTCAAATAAAAAAATGAAAATTACACCTATGGTCTGGTCTCCCTATACTGAATAACTGCTAAAAAATAGCGTGTGTTATTTTCACTCTGTTTGTTTCGGTGAACTGTGTATTTCTTGTCGATTTCACTAAAGCTCATCTATTTGCATCCTCCAGACATTTGCATCCTCTTCTTTCAATACCATCACTTCTTACGTATTGTGGTTCACTTCACCTTTTCCACTTGCTCCAGAATATTCTTTGTTCCCTTCAAAATTATATTAACAATATTCGTACACACCTTCAATTATTTACATTTTTAGCCTCTTCCACCACCCACTTTTTACACTGGAAGAAATAATAGCCCTATTTTGAAACGCCTAGGTACATCTGACGTTTTTCCCAAAACTGAGACACGCAAATGCATCATCAATGAGACACTCAAGATAATGATGCACACCAGTGTCTCCAGACCAGATTTAGAGATGTTCCAGTGTCTCATTAAAAATGCCTAAGTGTCTCATTGATGAGACACTTTGGCTTAAGTTTGATGCATTTATAACTGGTGTCTCACAGAACCCTCTACGGATACTAAGCGTAGCATTGCACTGCCTTGCATGGTTGACGCTCCTATAGCCCTGCAGTTTCACCGTTTATCAGATACGTTCTCTAATGTTCTGGAGAGCGGCGGCAGATGCTGCTAGGGATACCAGTTGTAGGTGAACCAGCTGGAGCACAGCCGCAGAAGCTGCCGAGGACACCTGATGAAGGTAAACCTGCTGGAGAGCAGCTGTAGATGTTACTTGAGCCACCAGTTGAAAGACCTGTTGATGCTGCACTGGAAGAAATAATAGCCCTATTTTGAAACACCCAGGTGCATCTGACGTTTGTCCCAAAACCGAGACAGGCAGATGCATCATCAATGAGACACTCAAGATTAGGATGCATCCCAGTGTCTCCAGACCCGATTTAGAGATGCTATAGTGTCTCACTAGATGTGCTTCAATGTCTCATCGATGAGACACTTGGGCTCGAGTTTGATGCATTTACAACTGATGGCTCACGCCAAACTCTACGGATATTAAGCAGTAGCATTGCACTGCCAAGCAAGGTTGACGCTTCCAGCACCATGAAGAAACTTGGGGACGCTTACGTATTCTTGATCTAAGCGATAGCTGTTGCTGGTGACGTCAATACTTGGTCTTACCGCTGAAGAGCTGAGCCAGGAACTACACTCGTCTTCAGCAGTTAGACCCTTTCATGCCACCAGCTACACTTCTCGTTCAGCTCAGAGCAGTAGCGATTAAATATTAACTTCCTCTGAAGAGACCATCTTGACACTCTTTAAGAGAAGTTATATACGTAGCAAAAATTTTAATTTGCTTCGGCTTACATTTACTGAACACTTATTTAACTAAAGTCAGTTTTGAGGGGTGACTAAGCTATTACATTATCATCGCCAATAAAAGATAGGCAGCATTTTGAGACACTTCGCGCTCATCGAGCTGTCGCACTTCCGATGAGACATCAACTCTCTTTTTGAGACGTTCTGGTTATCAATGAAACACCTGAGCAGCCATGAGACACTTAGAGAGGCAAAAATTTCTTTCAGTGTACCTTCGTCGTTTGGTTCCGTAAGGGTACGCGCAGTAGCGGTCTTCCATTAGATTTTACTTTAGTATCTAAACTGAAACCTAAAGTAGAAGTCGGGACGTTTATTAACAGAGATGAAATTCGAACATCTTACATTTACTGAACACTCGAATGACTAGAGTTAGAGTTGAGGGATGACTAAGCCACTACATTATCATTGCCAATAAAACAAAGGCAGCATGAAACATTGATGAGGATACCCACAAACTGCATTTGTTATCGTAGCAATACGCAAATTTTGTATATGCAAATACAAAGTTAACTTTTCACATTTTGTTTGCGCACGAACGAACGAACAACACCTTGCTTTGAGACACTTAACGTTCATCAAAGAGTCGCACTTCCGATGAGACATCAGCTCTCTCTTTGAGATGTTTTGGCTACCTATGAGACACCTGAACAGCCACGAGACACATAGAGAGGCAAAAATTTCCTCCAGTGTACCTATGATGAAAACACAAAATGCCCCATACCTTTGAATGTTTTCACTACTGCCGTGAACGCCATTGTTTTAAGAATGCTAAAATAAATATTTCAATGTACGAAGCCTCAATTAAAAATTAAAGACATCAAAGTAACATTGATTACTGAAGGATTTGAAAATTAATGCATATTAAAAAAACCGTTCGATTCACAAATCCAAGGTCAGTAATGCTATGAAGGCGTTAGAAGTAACGTATTTGCATGAATAAGATTTTCCCAACATACTGAATTCTCGAAAATGAAATTTTAGAAGGCATAGAAATAGTTTAACTCAAAAATCTATGCAATGAGCTTTGAAATTTCATCATAAGCAGCTTATGCAAACACTCATCGGCACCCTCACTTCCGAACATCAAAGTTCATTGAAAAAACTTTCAAGAAAATTTCAGCGACAAAGTAGACATTCTGTGCTTTTGGTAGCTTCAGCGTAGGTTTATTGAATAAAAACAGTAAACTAAGAAAAAATCAAACCAACTATACTCATCCCAAACCGAAAAAAAATAAACTTGCATTAATAAAGCTTATAGAACATTACTCTTCTCGATCTGGCTGTCACAAAATATTGCAAGGCAATAATCATGTCAAAAATATCACCCTTCGCTTCCGATCTCGATATCGTAGAATGTCAAATTGTAATTGCAACAGAGGAACGAAATTTAGTGACATGACCTACCGTTTGAAGAGTATCTACTCGCCGGATTTATTTTCAGAAAAACTACCGACAGGTCTGCAGAACTTTATAACATGACGAAATCTGATGATGTTAACGTCCAAATTTCAATTTTAAAATAAAATTTTTCAGCAGCTCTAAGTGAATGAGTTCGCTACAATGAAAAGAACCCAAACCTACACGAACAGTTTGGATAATAGAAGAAGCCGAAGAACTAAGCATAACAAATAAAACTTACTTATTATGCACATAAAGGACAGATCAAGTAGTAATGGCTTTAAGAAACAGATATGAACAGCATGAAAAGATTATTTATAAGAAAATTACTGAAATAAAAGAAACACTTTAGCTGGGAACTGTAAATGACATTAAACAATCTAAAACGTACATGGAAAATCATTAGTGAGGTTGACAAATGTAAATATTCACGCCGTAGAAATAATACCCTCAGTAACAAATACTGTTTTCAACACTTTTAACTTTTCCAATGAAGTACCTAAGGGCAATCCAGATCGACATTCAGTTGAGGTCCTAGGCCTTACTTCATTTGCATAGGCCATTGTCAGATGGAGACCTAGGACTGTCATATTACGTCATGAAAAAAGTTATGCCCGCAAAAAAACATCCTTTAATTGACTTTTACCCCCTCTTTTACACCCGTCATTAGGGTCGCAATTTGTTACTCGCCAAACGCGTATTTCGGGACTTTTGACTTGAATTCAAATTTTTTGGCGATGATTTATTTTACGAAAACAAACAATTGCTCATTGTAAAGGTCATTAATTTGGCTTTGAAACAATGTTAAACCTTTTCGGGCGAAATGAATTATGTACGAGCTATATTTACACAAAACGAAATTTTCGAGATGTGCGATTTTTTTGACGCCGTGTGTAGGATAAATCTTAACTACATTAAAGACAGTTTTCCTCTAACAGCACCGATAATTCCTTTGATATGTGATTTTTGCTTAGTTTCAAAAGAGTTTCATAATTAATGAAAACACTCCATAATTTAATTAGTGCATGAAACTTGTAACAATAAATGCATCAAATCACAAGTTCACAAGTCTTTGCCCGTTCTATTTAAAATATTTGAGGAAGTAATAACAAGTTAATTCTCCTGTCACTTGGATCAGTCATATTCACTTTACCGTAATGAACATGTTTAAAAGAGGTACGCATGAACTCAAACCGCTTTGCTGAAAATCACAGAATAAATTTATAGTGGCATCCAATCAAACGAAATGAACACTATTGGTGCTGCTGGCTGATATCTCTCTAGCCGCCCGGCTGCGTTGAACGCCAGCGACTTATAAAGATATCCTGAAGTTAGGAGTAGACAAACAGTGGTTTGAATATTACTGGGAAAATGATCTTATGCAGTCGGCCTAAATAACTAATTGCCCCTATCATTTGGACAATTTTGGTGGTCATCAAGGATCCATTCTTGGTCCGCTGATTTTCCTATTTTCAGAAATGGTTTCCCTTCAATGTCATCTAACACAAGAATATCTAAAAGTACAGGTGGTGTTCCAAATGTGATGAAAAGTTCTGTGACTGAATTACCCAAGCCACAAAAAAAAATCTAAGACTTTTAGGCAGCCGGAAATTGTGGTGCGACCATAATGGTTTTAAACTTAAGTAATAAAATAGTGTATTTTTTCGGATCCATGGACGCTGGTAAAAAATTACGAAACTTCGTTCTCCTACTTTAGAAAATTACTCAATCGAGCCATCAGAGGAAGTGAAAATTTATACAACTAAAAAAAAATGGAAATTGGTTTGATCATATGTCTGAATCTCCCGTAGATAAAACTTGCGGCAGAAATACGGAACCTAAATTTTTCAACACACATAAAGTATGCTCAACAAAAAATCTATGTTACTAGCCATTCGATCTTTGTATTTTCGTGTCTCGACTGTTACAGCCCAGTCTGAGGAGACATGCCTATATATTTCGAGAATAGTTAAAAACGTACGAAAATGTATGCACATGTGTTCCAAATCTTATTCAAGACGACCGATCATACAACCTCTCTTCTAAATTTATTTAGCTGTACCCTTATTAAAAAGTTTCTTCTCTCACTACTCCCAATACATGCTTTCTTCTTTTTATCTCCCTTAAAGTAAAGCTGACACTGCACAATTCCTATCACCCACTATAACAAACTAAGGCCTAATCGAAGAAACAGTGTCTTTAATTTGTGCTTTCGTTGACTTCTCCATCCCGTTCATCGGACAGAAGCTTTATCAGTTTCTGGTCCCTACTCTGGAACAAACTTCTTCAGAGTTTAAAGCTCTCAGTAAATGAAAGAGTCATTCATGACTAGAATGGCACGTCATTTTTCGCCTCGACAATAACTGTACGCAAGAATACTTACTGAAAGAGCTAGTAGTTACAAAATACTGCCACTCATTACTTTGCATTGCCAATAGTTGTTGATCAAAATTTCTAACAGTAAAGGCACATGATGTAATTTCTTGTTTACTAGTACGTATTTGAGGTAGATGTCAATATGTTCTTGCCAATTTTCGATGTTAATGGCTTCTACTTTAACTTTTTGTACCGTATTTCTGATTTTAACTGGCAAATTCTTACTTTCAATATCATTTTGTTTTACTGATATCGTTGAGCTCATGCGTCATTGTCTGTTAAAGCTCAAAAATGATAAGTAAACGAGAAACTTCCTACGAACGGTGCAATTAAATTTTTACTTGAACTGCTGATTTCTCAGATTTGGACGCTCGCGAAATTCAAGTTTATTTCTTCACAATCCGTATCTCTCTAACTCTCTGGCGGTCACCGATATATGAAGTGAAATGAAGCCTTCATTCAATTGCAGATTATATTTTCGAAAATTATGACGCTATAACCTGAACAACCTTGCAGGGTCGGCAGGTGCAGAGTGATAATCATGTTTCAGTAATACTTAAGAAAAGCTTCGATTTGAGAAATCTCGCAGAAAAAATTCAATTAGTTTATCTGTTCTCATTACCAGATGAGGCTTACCGATATTTTGAAAGTTATCAAATTCATTATTTCAAAATGGGTAAATGGGATGGAAAACCATTATAGTATTTAAATCTTTATTTGAGCATTAACATAATACATTTTTTAAATATTTCAAAGCTTAAATTTTTACGAACAAGATGTTTTCAACGGACTCATACATTCAGTACATTAAATTTACATTTTATTCTGGTTTCACGTCCATTAAATAGAATATCATTGCCTGTTTTCTTAAAAATACAAGAAGCATCTATAAAAACATTAGCATCACATTACTCGCTTTAAAATGCACGTTATTGGCGCGCCTTCCCATTCAAAACTCAGAAACGGTAAAAATTTGTTTTAGCTGAAGATCCTGTTTTAAAAACATTTAAACTTGCCGCTCAGCCAAACGAGTGAAAACTTCAAGTTCAAAAGTTATTAGACTACATTCACATTTACGCACTTCCAAGCGAATGGCGTACCGTAATAGATTCGTTCACCATTCAATATCTGTTCTAGACATAAGGTTTTTCTTAAATGTATAATGTGAGTATGCTAGATGTCATGAAAAGTGGAAAAGTTTTCGCTCGGGGCCGTGATAATTTGGATAGTGTTATGTATAATCTTCCTAAATGTAATTTGCATGACACATTTCAATGCCAATTGGATATCATTAAATCATTCCCGATAACACTCACTGATGTAAGAAGTACGCGTATTTCTTTGGACATGAACACCTGTGCCGATAGATGATATGTGTATCAACCGTTAATTTGCCACTTGACTTTCATGACCTTCTTCTGAAAACTTCATAGGAACATTTTATCTTGGAGAACTTGTGCCCCTAAGATGCTTATCAAAGTTTACTGTCGAGTGCAGTCCCTTCCTCACTTTGTTGTAAGTGACACCCTGTTGCTGGTCCAAAGCCAATAACCGTAGTTTTAAATAACAGTAGGTAAAAATCGTTCGGGGGTATTGAGAACAAACATATTCTTTCCATGAATCTACAACATAACCAAAGCATTTTACAGCAACCCCAAATAAATTGAAATAAAGAATGCTCATCTCATCTCACAGGACGATATGTCATTTAAAACTCAACTCAAAAATTGTGTACTGATGACTTATCTTTAGTGTGGACGTAATGCTGCCTCGCTATTTCTATCCCCACTCAAAAAAATCTGAAATGCATCACAAATTTCCTTGATGCTGTTTATTCAAATTCTTAAATGTGACAGCGGTGATAACAATTATTTTCCTTTCTTTCTAACTTGAAATATTCAGCACTTGTCATTGTCTATTGAATATTGCCCATGCCAAAATTGAATGTATTTAAGACGCAAAAATAATTATTGAAGCAATCAAGCCACAGCGAGTGAAATAAAGTTTGAAATAGATTTGATGAACATTCTTCTTCTTTTATACATTTAGCTCGTAGCTACATTTTCATTAACAATATGTATGCAAATTTCCAATAAATGATATGATTAACGCGATTTACTTGGATCAATATCTCAACTACATGTACGGCCCAGTGACATACCCAGTTTTTTTTAGGATGAAAACCGTTTCATTTAACTGACCTTGAAGCAAAGGGGCAAAAAGACTGCAGAACGTCCTTGGGAATGTAAGGTCACGTTTTCCCAACCGAATGCTGCAAAGGCCTACCGCACCGTGGGATTTCTCGGATTTGTAACCGAAATACAATAAAACAACTCGAGCCATTGGAAACCAAAGAGATTTCTGGAGAAAATTGTGGGTATAGCAAGATAAAGGCAGCTTCTCCTGCGCGAGTTAAGGATCAAATAGCAGAGAAAAGCGCAATGCCGCAGGGTTTGTCCAGAAATGCAATCTTTGTGGGAGGGGATCATTGCACTGTTCCAATGGGGTTTTGTTCAAATCTTGTCCTACTAAATTAACATGAAAAATTTCTGAAATAGTTTGAAGATTTCACTGAGTTTCGACAGTCAAACAAAGATCAGTTAGAAGAAAATTATCGTTAGTAGGAATTGACCTCCGAACTAAAACTGATTTTTTTCCAACAAACAATGACAGAGACCATCACATTTTGAGCAATGTCTGACCAATTCAAAAGTGTGGAGAAAATTTGAGAATGAATAAGAACGTTATTTCTGAATTCCGTGTACTTAAAATCAGTTAAAGGATTCATCAAAAGTTTACCAGAGTGAATCTGGTAAACTTTTGTTGAAACTTCACTGTAAAAATAACTCTCGGTTATTCTTACAGTAAAAATAGTTCATAATCAGTGTACACCTTTTATAAAAGAATATGAAACGAAATTCCTAACAAGGAATAACATTTGAGACCACAATCAGACCGAGAAAAAGTTCCCACTGAGCACCATTCGTGTGATGTGAGGAGTTCATGCGCACGAGTATTTGACTTCCGCAAGTTTGAACTCCTCGTGCATCATGTCGTAGGTTCAATGTTAAGAATTTTTTGGACATTTTTTGTCTCAAATGCTCAATCTCTTTTAACAAAAGAATTCATTAGTTCCAATTGCAAAAAATCGAACTAGTGGTATTCGAAGTTATTTCACCATTAGTCGTAAAAATTTTAAACTTGAATTAATGAAGTTTGCTTGAAATAGTTCTCATCTTCATAAATGTAACATATAATCAGCGTATCTTCAATGATCTTCATTATTTAACACATTCATTTTCATTTTACTAAGCTAAAATTTACCATATCGCGAAAAGCGTCAGTCGAAAACAATCCTTACGCCACAAACATAGCAGCATCCTCAAAAAAAAAACCAGCCAATGCATTAGCTTTCTCGTCGACTTCGGGAAATAAAAAGTGTTCACTAGTCTTAAAATTCCTTAAATTCTTTCACGACAGCTTTTGATTCAAGAACTTGCGGCGAGTTTTGCGTATCTTAGCTAGTAAATTCCTTCTCTATTTCTGTGTTAGCTTTCTCTCAGTGGAACTGCAGCTGGCCAAATTAAACACGGCTTTTTATTTGAATCAGAATTGAATTTGCATGCATGCTGTGCGTCTGAATGCATTTTATTGATATAAGATGAACAACAAGAATGGGCGTCCAATAATCGTTCGTAATTCGTGAAATAAACAAAAACTTCCAAGTTCAATTATTAATTCGCAGAATCTAATTTCAGTCACCATTTACATACTGCTGATTCTGGTCGGAAAATCGGGTCTTTTCCAGATAAGGCCCGCCACCAATGCAACAAACAAGTTCACCCACATGTAGGTTTCGAATAATACACCTATCGACTTCAAATTGCTCTCAAACGAAAGATTAAAACATTCTTTCGTTTGAGAGTAATCTGAAGTCGATAGGTGCATTATTTCGGAGAAATAATGAATCAGTGGGTTAACTTATGTGTTGCATTAGTGGCGAGGAAAAGATACATTTACTGGAAAAGATCCAGTAAATCTACTTGAAGCTGTATAGGAGGCATGTCCATGCACAACTTGCTATTATTATGTTTATTCAAAATGCTTCACCTTTACACTTGAAAATTAACGTAGAATATTGTTTGAAATACTTCACAGACTGTAAAATATTTAGAATGATGTGCGGCATTCTAAACCGCAGAATATGAAACCTTGTTTCTCACATACAAACTTTCTTTACCATAAAACACTCCATAAACTATGTGCAAGCAGCTGTTTTTTCGAATCCAGCTCAAGTTGAGTTTCATTTTACAATACTTTCTTCAAAAAGGTTCAGCTACAAAGTTCTTAGAATCATCTTAACATTGCCATGTATACAGGTAAAGCTACGCTATACAAATAAAATTTTTGCTATTGTACAGTAATTACAAGCTTGGTGGTGGGCAGCGCGAGTTGAGGGACGTTTAGCGTCACGACCGCAGCGCCGGCGCAGCGACGCGCAGCAGCTGCAGCAGCGCCAGCGCCGGCACCGCGACGCTCGCCTGGGCCGCTCCCGACACCTTCATCGCCGCCAGCGTGTCGCCTGCGGCAGAAAAGTTCTAGCTGCTGTAATTTAATAAGCTTGTGGTGATGGCGAGCCCATTTTCAACAGGCAATTGTGTTTTCTGACAAATTAGCGTTGAAATGCAAGATTATTCGGTAATTGCTGTGAAATGAATTGCAATAGGTTTTTATGTCTGATTTTCTCCCAAAAATTACAAGCGTAAGAAGATTAAAACATTGGTCGAACCAATGACTTGCTACATCACGTTGGTTAAGCAACGGGTCATATCTGAAGAAGCATTCGTATTACAAGTTCTTGATATAGAAAATGACAAAGCAAAGATCAAAGCATAGCTTACACAATGATAATGTCCCTGCTTTAGCACCATTACTTTTACTTTATTACACATACGTAAGTGCGTAGGTAGAAATGCCTAAGCCCCTAGCGTGGAAAAACACTGTAAAAGCTATAAAAGGTTCGTGTTAGAGCAGCGTTCGTGAAGTACCATTGAGCAGCCAGACGGCCGCCATATCTCACAACGCGAGGTAAATGGAAACTGAATGCTACATCCAAACAAGCCTAATGGGCCGCCAGCTGGAAATGTCTCCGTAAGGCGGCCTATAATTTGATGGCAGCCATGATATATGCTGCCTGCGTTAGGAATCTTACCAAAGCAAACTGGGACCACTGGTGAGCAAAAAACCGCTATGTTAGTTTAAGCGCTTAAATAAATTTGATAATTATGCATTTCAACGTCAGACACGAAACCACACCAACAGAACATTTCATTGAGCAATATTTGTACGCGTATTTCATAGAGTTGATGAAACTCAAAAATTTGACACCAAATCTCCACTTTCGGAGATATCTCAGTGATATGGCTTAGTGTCAAATCGCAAATTTTCGCCATCTCTTCAATGGCCAATCCAACGTTTTAATGAACTGAAAGAGAGGGTCTAGTGAGAGATGGTCGAAATGATTTGGGCATGCCAGACCAACGGACTCATCTGGGCATCAGAGCGATACACCGCTGATAAATTATTGTGCCTTTCTGTAAAACAGTTCTTTGTGTCATTGAACGTGTGTTATCGGAAATTTATTGAAGCGATAATCATCATTAGTGGATTAATAAGTCAGACATTATTTCAGTTACCTATGTGTAGCTACTTCACTTCACTCTCATGTTTTAGATTGTCGATTCCATTCCTAATAGCCACAAACATTCTGTTGAACAGAATGGTAGTTTTCAAAGTTATTATACTCTTGTAACGAGAAAGCTCTCAGCTCTGAAACCTACATGGTTCTTATCGTTTCATTCCCCGCTTGTAATGACTAACATGTTGTTATGGGCATTCGAGAGCATTGCTGAATTTTAACCAGTAAAATTTAGTATAGATAACTAGGCCCATTTCTTAAAAATGAAGTTTTAATATATTTCGCTTCTGTGACAGACGGAAATCACAGTTATCTCTCGTTCATGTTAAGATCTTCACAAAATTTATTAAAGGCACAATTTCTTAGAAATCCCTGCTATCAGACAGCTATATTGCTAAATATCTACAAATGTATTCGAAAATAAGGATTTTCTGAATGAATTTACTTCTAGTGTTCCGAATAATGCTCTCACAATTTCATCATTCACAACAAATGTATTTTCTGTGGTTTTAAGGAGCAAGTCTTTGAATGGCTTGGATAGCTCTGGACTTCACTCTTCTGAACATTGTCTCACGCAAACAATTCAATTTCAAGTTTTGCCGTCCACTCTTTCCTCTGCGAGCGCCTACCTGTTGCAGTTCTTATTTGTGCTTTCTCCTTCGCGATTTCCCGGCAAATATCTCGTCACGAGACGACCCACCAATTTGCAGTTTAGGCCTCAGACAGACTCCCAGTTTGAGTGGGCCGCTAAACCCGCGCCTTTCAGATGCTCTAATTTATTGAGTCCTGCATGCTTGTGTTGGAGCTCGGCCTGCGAGTCCAGTCGGTCATGCCACTCAAACTCGATGTCGGTGAATGATTCTTCGAGTCTTTGACAACACGCAATATGAATTATTTCAGACTAATTTCTTAGCCTGAAGCACGTAACTCTCATTGACGTGTTACGGTGCACATCATCGCTTTAATTCCCTAGTAATTAAAATGTGTCGTGATATAAGTACGTTTTGAAATGGTATTTCGGTAGAAATACTTAATTTGCCAATATTATTCTCTTAACGTGCGTGATGAAGCATTTTTCAGAGTGCAGTATTGACGCTTGTGAGCTCTGAAGGGATTTAATACTGAAAACAATTTAGAATTTAAAATACATTGGACTGCATTTTGGAAAAGCCCAATTTCTAAACGTTAAAGTAATTTAGTAATCCATTTCTGTCATAGTTAATCAACTATGTAGTTTAGGACGTTGCATTGCAAATTTCTAAACAAATTTTTGATGAATTCAATAGGAAAAAACACTTGAAGGTTACACTCACCCAATATAATGTGGAGCATAATGGACGCGAACTGGGCGTTGGCTGGAGCGCAGGTGTAGTTGCCGCTGTCAGTGCGGCCCACCGACAGGAGGGTGAGCACGCTCCCGTCCGCTGTAGCTTCCAATTTTACCTGTCCATCAAAAGTACTCAAGGTTGAGAGAGTAGCGAGTGACGCTTTTTACGGGCTTCATCTCTGAGAAAGTGAAAACATTTGTATGTAAAGGGAATGAACAGAGCTTACGATTTCTGCAGCTTTTTTTTAAAAGAGGCATACGAAGGTCTGCAAGGAATACATAACAATAATTAAATAAAAATTTGAAAAAATTTCTGCAGAAGTAAGGGTAATATTACACAACGAGGAAGTGGTACATTGTGCACATGTAAACAATGGATCAATCAGTACTGAGCTAATATATTCGAATTGTAATTTCACAATAATATGAAAAGACACGAGACAAATAAAATGAAAAAGTTATTGGACTGAAGCTATTTGAGACGCAGGGTTGCAGTGCCTTGTGTTCACTAGAACATGACAGGGATGAAGGCGGAATACAAGTTCAGGGTGAGTTACTTATTTGAGTGTTCACTCTCAAATGTAAGGTCGTGTCTCGTCCACTGAAGGAAACGAATAAGGAGAACCTGGTAATGATCTATCGAATAAAAGTTATAATGAACGTGTATAAAAAACACACCAATGAGACGAAAAATCGGATGAATGAGTACGAAGCAGCTGTGTGTGCAGAGTTCACAAGAATAAAACCTGGAGGAGCAAATGAACTGAAAATTGGAAGCGGATATTAAATCGTTGAACTATATGTCTTCAACTTGTACCGATGGTCCCATTCTAAAATTTGAAAGTGGAAAAAACCATTCGTCAGAATGGGGTGGAAAGAGCATTTCGAGCGTAGCCATACGAAGATTACGATGCATAAAGCATTCTTGGTTGTCACAAAAAGGTAAGCGAAAATCATTAACTAACGACAGTTTTAACAAACTTCTACGAATGATTTTACAAGTATCTGACGACCTACCAAAATGGATGAAGAATTCGGAGGTATATAACTCTTTTAGCTTCCTCTTTTAAAATGATTTTAAAAACACATTCAATTTCTTTCAGTACCAGGTGTGGATTCGAAAATTTATTCTAATTCTTATTTCAACCTTAAAGTTGCACAGTTTCTGAAAAAACGTAATCTGGCTCGTTCAACGAATGAATGTTGAAAAACAGGCCTCACTACTGGAAGCGTGATTTTCTGCATAAAACTTCGTACGACCACTTGATCACGAGAATCTTCCTTGATGTCCTAAACAAGGCTCTCTGGGCATCTTCATGGCTCTATTAAGGTCAGCAACGGAGGCTCCACTGCTCCCATATTCATGAAGGCTCGAAGGGGAATTGTGGTTACTAATGGTCGGCGCGGCTGTAAAATTGCATTGAAATCGTCTATTGATTACGCCCTTAGGAGCTCACTCCAGCGTGATTGCCTTCGTGGGCCTCGGGATGATGGGATACAAAATCATCCATTACTAGGCTGGTTTACGATCACTCATCGTGAGATTGTTATAGGAGAGCCTAATAACGATGATTCGAACATTATTCCTAATTGACCATTCACGACAATGTAGAGGTATGGAACTGTGCGATCGGCACTTATTCTCATGTAAGGAAGAATCTCAGCAAGCCGAAATGCGTAGTTTTCATTAAATGGTGCCAGCAAGTTCGCTCGTCCCGTCCACTTTTTTGCGCTGAAGGGCATTTGCCAGTCTAGCGTAGTCTGCAGTTTAGATGAAATAGATAAAGAGGAATCTAGAGGTGCAAACTTTGGAAGGAAACCGAAACTCTTCTGTAATTTGAATGAGCTTGAGAAAACAGAGGCATAGCGCCTTTTTTGTTAATTAGTGAAAACTAGTTTTATTCTTCACAAGCTTAAAATGAACAATAAAACCCTGAAAAACAAGTTACACTTAATTATGTGTTTAGTTTTATTCAAAGATAAAGATACAATTTAAGTTTGGAAACTAACTTATTAGTTTTATTGTCTCACACTTACATGGAGATATGATACGTTCAAATTTGGAAAGATGTTTCTTCGAAATCTTCAGAGTTGAAAAAAATTTGGATCAAATTCACGTTTTCTGTTTAAAAAAATTTTATGCGCAGGCCATATATAGGCCCTGAACCCTATTTATTGTAAAATTTATGATATTTTATAAGTGCCTCATTGTTCAGATATACATCTTGTAGCATTCAAAAAATATTTCAACCCTTCAGCCATCCACAAAAAAGTAAAATCACAATGCTACAATTGAGACTTTGAAATCACTGATGTAATAACGATTATTATAAACAGAAGTAGTGACAAATATACTCTGGTATGCAAGTTTGTGAAAAAGTATTTTTTTATCTAAGATTATAATTACTGCGACCTTAAAATTATTGTCTCAATTCTACAAAATTATATCCTTGCTCGAAAGTAAACCCTGCATTCGAATTATACGACACCTTAAATGCAAGTGGCGTGAGCGAGGCTGTATGAAACGCCTGTGTAAGACAACACCCATTTGGTCGCAATGGATTTTAAAATAGGTATTAATCTGCATTCTGCAAATCAGGAAGATAAAAATTCTTTGCTGTTGTCTTTTCTTGCCCTTAATTTCGTACCTTAAGTTCTATGAGGTTACCCTCCAGCCTCACTGTAAAGAGAAATGCCTGATGCTCTGAGACCTGATAGACAATAGAAGTTCCTCGCACAGGCGACTCCTGCACTTTGCCAGCAGTCCCAACCCTCTAAGAGATGCTGTGCTCTAGAGACAGTTGCTTTTTTTACATTCTTTCTCCACATCACCATCTACTTCTGTGAAGTCAGGGGATTAACTCGCAACAGCATTCACAATATCCGCTAGTTCATAAGAATACTATTTGTCATCGCGTAAAGTAAATCATGCGACTAGGGTTAGTGTACTCAGGTAAACAAAAAAAAATACCTCAGCGCAGCGTTTTGTTTGGATACCCAGGAAATCGCTGAATTCCTACTGGCTACCGAGTAGCTTTATTCAAATGTATCCATTGTTATTGTCTCAGGTAATACATTTATTTATGTGTGCATAGTTTGATCTGCTTATATTGTTTAAATAGTTCATAAGTTTCACATAACTAAAGCAAAAATGTACGTTACAGTTATCATGAAGACGCAATTGCTAGGATTTTGGCTGAATGCAGATTACCTCTTCTTTCTATCCTCTAAACCGGACCAAAAATAAAAGCAAATTTGATCGTGGACGTTGAAAAATTTTATTAAGTGTACTTTAAGCATACAGTTTAAGTTTTACTGTAAAACCATAGAAAAGCGCGGAATTTTCTGTAGAAGTCGGAGACGGTCATGAAGCCGTAGTGTTACTGAGAGGCGTAAAGCAAATTAATGCATTCACACGCCATAAGCGCTATCAGCGCATTTCAGCGTGATCAGAAGGTAAAAACACACACTTTTCAGTTGAAGTCGTCGTTGATCAATGAAGACGCAACTGCGTCGTTGATCAATGAAGACGCTTAGATACAAGGAGACGCAATGGCAACGTAATACACTGCTGGCACTAATAGCATTATTTGCACCCTGTAGCACGATGAGAAGGTAAAGACCCGCACTTTTCTGTTGAGGTCGCAGTTGATCATGGTGTCGTGTAGGTACAAGGAGATACAATAGCAAGGAAAATAACATAATGCTTATACAATGAGAAGGCAAAGCCACGCACTTTTCTGTTGAGGTCGTAGTTGATCATGGTGCCGTTGTGGTACCAGAAGACGTAGTCGGGCGGCTGTGTGTGGTTCTGCAGGGCGCACTCCAGCCGCACGCTGCTGCCCTCGTGCACGTACCGCTCGCCGCCACCCTTTATCACCGACGTTGCCTCTGCTGACACAATCAGTACTCCCGTATACTACAATCTCTTGTTATCGCAATTTCAGATAAAATCTTGACTAGATTCCGCTATACGTCATGACCATTCTGAGGAAATGTATAAGGAAAATTAACATTAAGTGCAGAAGTCAAACAAAATGTTACAAATTTCGGTAAAGCAACGATTTGTATTTACGAAGGGGAAACAGTTTATGCTTGGGCTTCTTAAAGTCGTGATTCAGGTCCGCATAATGGAAGGAGTATATGGTGTATTGTTCTGACCTTTACTGGTTCGGAAGCAATATTCTTTAATTAACGTTTCATCGTCATAATTGCATTTTTACCTGCAACCTTTGGAAGACTTTGAAAATCTATTCATTCAACAGACCTTCCCGAAGGTTATCAAAAATTCGTTTACAAACGCTCACACAGAAAAAAAACATGTTAAGAAATAAATTATATGTAAGGATTTCAATAGTGCCATCATCTACGGCATATCTAATATTTACCTCATGCTACCAACTTCGTTATATTTTTTGTCTTTGAACGAATTTCATATTCAACTGAGCTTTTAAAAAATGTTGCTGATAATTCACCAATGGCTTGATCAGAAATAAATGAAGCTCGAAAAAACACGGGCAAAAAGGTTTTGTGTTCAAAGATTGCTATGTTGTGCACGAGAAACCAATTATGAACAACGGACAACATAAGTACACTCGGGTGTGTTGTTTGACTCCACGTTCAGTTTTGCAGCTTTACTTTCCCTGACTAAAGGAGTGAAAGTTCAGTTGTGAAGAAGAGGTAAAAGTACACAATCGCAAGATGCAAGGCCTACTGCAATGAGCTTCATGTTTATCTCTCACTGGAAGAAAATGAAACTCCGTAATGGGTGGGGGCTGAATAAAGGAATCAAATTTTGTTTTTCAGCGGCCGGTTCATTATAGATGCAAGCTGTCATGGTCTCCTTTTTAATTCATGAATGTTTTTGTGTAAGTGGATGTGATTTTTTCTAAAAAGAAACTTAACTTTTTCCTCTGGTATACTATTTTAATTGAGCTGTCACGTACACGAAGTTTTCAACTTAGTTCAAAAAACATTTAACCAAATTTCATGAAAATATCTTGACGCTTGTAGACACAATGTCACATAATTTTTAAATGATGCATTTCCAATGCTTATAATTATTAAGACTAGTTTTCAAGATTTTCATTTTATTTGATGGTTCAAGAATTTTCAGCGATGAGTTAGATGAGATTAGATAATCAGTTAGTTTAAAGGCCGGGAGTATCACAAAGCTGGTGAGAATACTTCCAAGCTGAAGGCTTTAAATTTATCTTTTTACTTGTCTCACATGAATCCTCATTGTGCTGAGATCGACTACGAAGTAATTACTCCATTTTTGCACATAGGAAATAGTCCAAAGTCACGCCTTAAAAGTAAGTAAAGGTGATGGAACAGTCTGAGACCTTATTGTGCTTGCGGCTGGACTAAGAATCCCCTAGCTGCGCTGACGCACTCGGTTCCCCCAAACAAAAGCCAATCTTGGCTCGTCAGTGACTGTAACGAACAGTTTTGATCAAAATAGAAATTGAATAAATGGTCGCCTCCATTTAAGCAAAGACGTTGCTGTTTATTTAAATAGCTTTCTCAATAACTTGAGCGATAAATTCGCACGAGAATTCTGATTAATTCAATCCGTAAGAAAGAAGTAATGATCGTCATGACTGGCATGGATATCGGCATATCTCTCTAGCGGAGATTTGAAAGAAATCGAGGGTTTGGCCAAACGTAAGAGCGTCCTACAAGGTAACGACCAATTCTGAAAGCTAACCAATTCTGAAAGGCTCTGAAATTCTGAAAACCAATTCTGAAAGGCTCGCATGTTCCACAATGCTTAAAACATTTACCGTCGAAGAAAAGCTCGAAGCGTTATCCAAGCCAAGACGCGGTGCATTAAGCATTTGAAGGTTTTATGAAAATGTGATATCACATTTTCTCTGTTGAGATGATACTTCTCAGTTGATGAAGCCTACCACTGGCGTATGTTTAATTCTCACCAGTGACGGAGAGCTTGACCAGGTACACCATGACATGATCTGCAGCCTAATGCTGTGCTGATGATGCCGTACTGGCTAAGGTAGCCCTGGTACGGCGCCCTACGCTGGCTGCGCTGCAATGCTCACCAGTGACGGAGAGCTTGACCAGGTACACCATGACGGGGTCTGTCGACAGCTGGCAGATGTACTCGCCAGCGTCCCTGGGCTGCACGTAGCGCAGGTGCAGCGTCCACTGCTGTATGTCAACAACACGAATGTGAAACCTCACGATATAAAAGTCAGGTAACTTAATGGATGCAGCAATGCAAATACTAAATGAAAAGAAGAACTGTAGAGAAAACACAAATTAAAAAAAAAGAATAATTCAAGCCTACGTACGAATGAGCCAACCCCTATAGAGACAGAAGCATAATTTTATTGATCCATTCTTCCTTATTTTTTCACGCAAATAGTATTCCCACTTGAAAGCAGAATATCTGGAGGAAGGCATAGGCTTGTGATTGACCAAGGGAATGAATCGAGAAGTTCGCGCGCACGCCGAATTTTAAATCATTTTCCGTCATCGTAGCGACCTAGGAGAACACAAGTTTTGAGGCAAAAGTTTCATTAAAATTGTATAGGATGATGTCCATATGTGCGAAACGTTTTAATCCTAGGGTTAAAACATGATGCAAAATCGTTATGGGATCGCTAATTTAATTTAAACAGCCATGTTATTCGTAATAAAATTTCTCCCTCCGTTCGAGTAGTCGTGTTGGACAATGTTAGTCACAGATAAAAATTTTGAATTGCTATAGAATACATGACACTCACCTCTCGAGTTGCAAAACATAAAAAAATACTCTGGAAACTAGAAGCAAACTTACGCGTTACATTATTCATGTCCTTCCATCAGGCTAAGAGCGCGTAACAGACGCGCCCTCGCTCGCTTTACGGCGACATCAAGTTTAGTGTCGGCAGGATGAGCCTGGAGCAGTCGTCTGCTGTTACTGAGCATGGCTATACGACGCCTGCTGGACACAGGACACTTGCCTCATAACGCACTTCCGCTCACCATTCACTCAGATATGTAGCCATTGAGGACCTTATTAAGTACTATCAGAGAGTTTATGAAAAAAATTACATTCATTGAAAAGACTTTCAAATATTTTGGTTGATATTCTCACTGCGCTGTATTTACGGCTGATCTCCCGAGATAAAAAGAAAATAAGAAAGCGGTAATTTAAAAAGACTTTTGTAATTATTGTAACCACCTGAAGCGAGCGGGTAACGATACAAGATCAGACAAAGGGGAGAGAGAAATTGAGGAGAGTTTCAAATACCATTTATTAAGGTACGGTTGATGGAGACGTGGGAGATGTCACATACGGGAAATAAAACAAACGATTACTAGCGTGTGTCCGTGAAATAAGAAATGCAAAAACACGTCAATGGAAGTGTGGAAGATTTGAAAACGGGTCTCGAACGCAGCTTCTATCACGCGGTGTGATATGAAATAGTGTGTGAGGGGCAAATTATCCCACTTGCGTCGAAAAATCGTGATAGAAATGTCAAGAACTTGAAAAAATCAGGAAAAACTATTTTGCAGAAGCTTAAAAAACACGGCATGTGTGTTTTAAATCCACAGGAAATGTGGATAGCTCTTCCCATCAACTTATTTTGATGCATGTTGATGTACAAACATTGTGAGTGTAAAATAAAGCCGAAGGTTCCTTAAAATATAGTAATAGAGTGTCCAACAACTCATCCACCTGCGTATTGATAACACACTGAAGATTCAAATGAGGAAATCAGCCACGTTGGCAGCATACGATTGAAGTTACAGAAAAAATACCGATGTGATGCAGTGCACATATGTATAGTTATGCACAAGGGTCAATCCAGCTCACTGTTCAATGCATCTGCGATTTTAGTTCGGCATCGGAGGTGCGTTTTGTTGCTTTGACTTTTACCTTTCCTCCCCACGTCCATGTATTACATCACAAGTTAAAATCTTACTGCCACGCTCAATGTATTCCAAGAAACAGAATCGTTTTTAAGCCGTGCAAAAGCGAAGTGGATTTTCAGTGCCAAAAGCTCACAACCTGCTTCAAATGTAGAGCTTTGATTTTTTTTCCGTAGTGCTTTGAGCTTTAAATTACAAATGGTCCTTCATTTACTATGCGATATTTTCTATTCAGTTGTTCTTTGTTGCAGATACTCTGAACAACAGAACCTCTGAAGCACATTTGCAAGTTTAACGCACATTTTCTATAGTGGAATACTACAGCACACTTTTAAAGCTCCCACGTTGCACAGAATGAGGAAAAGCATTTTGACATTCGTGGAGCATGTATTCACTCAAATAGCGTCTCAAATCTCTTCATTTCAGGAAAAAGGAATTCGAAGATTGTAATTCGTGTGATTAGCATCTAATTGTGAATGAAAATCCAAAAATTTTTGCACCTTAAATTTTTCAATTATCATGAGTAGGAATATGATTTTCCACTAAGTGCTGTATATCTTGCCTAGAAAATAACTAGGTAAATATAAATCAAATAATTACAAAAAAAACTACGGAATAGCATTTGTTCAAGGCAGAAGCACGGATCCAGTTCAGGAGTACCGTCAAGAGACATATTACAATGCATAGCAGCTGTCTTATCCGACAACGGATGAAAAAAGAAATTTATCAGCTTAAAAAGTAAAGAAATTTGCATACGGTGTTTTTTTTCCGTACAATGCAAACAAATTCATGTAAGAACGAATAATGTGAATTTGTTCTCACACAAAAAAGAAGGTTACACGATGCAGTTTTTTCCCACAAGGAACAACAAACAGAGAAATGCATAAAACATTCAGAAGCAGCACAAAACAGAAGCTTACAGCCGGCTAGAAATGTTTTTAGAAAAACACGCGAGCTTTGGGCGTGTAATTTTTTAAAAAGAAGAGGAAGGCAGTGCTGAAAATAATATTTTTCTGCATTTCTTTGTAAAGAACTTGTCCGGATTACTTCTACGCCATTGCAGCGGATGCTGGACTTACGAAAATGGATACGAAGTGTATTTCGTCGCTGTTTGTTTTAGCCGCAAATTGCATTTGAGACCGTGGTGGTGTATGTAAATAGTGGTGTATGTAAATTATATCACTATTTATCTAGAGGAAAAACGTACACTATATCAGTCAGGCTTTCATTCTTTTCTACATATTTTATAAGGGCAATATCTCATGTTTCCAGTTTAATCCCGTAAGAATCAACGCTTGATATTACAAAATGTTAAAAAAAGTAGAACAAATCCAGAAACTCAAGTCATACACTCAGGTGTCTGTTGAAGTTGACGGAGAAGCGGTTGTCGCTGCTGTAGGTCTGGCGGCCGACTGTGATCAGGTGATGGTCACGGCGGCGTATCCACGATACCTGCGGGGCAAAACAGCGCCAAAGTTCAGTTTTCGCTTCACTTCTTGGTTGTATAACTGATTGCACTCTCAACTCACAGCAAAAGACGCGATGGCATTGAATTTCAAGACGCACTTTAAGATGTTTTTAAAATCATTTTCGCTTTGTATGATCAAATGAACAATTTTACCACAAATAAGAACGTAGGTATATGATATTCAAATGAACATTTATTTTATTGAACAGGATATACGCGCATGAAGGGAAACGCTCACTAAAATTGGACGAGATGAAGCTGGAAATATTTCTCCAGGATCTGCTTATTAGAGGAGTCGATCATCAGAAATTAATGGTAGCCGTGGTTGTGTCACTCAAATGCTTCAATATCATTACATTCGCGGAAAATTCAATCTACTCTTCTTCCAAAAGGTTTTCACTCACAGTTCGGCTTCCAGCACTTTAAGAAACACATCCGAAGACGGAGAAGAAGAAGAAAGTTACATTATGGAGGTAGAAAACAGGAACGTATAAGTGACAGCGCAGTCTCTTTTGGCCCTAACAAGAGGCGTAGACAATTCAGCAGATAATTACTTCAGCAGTTGAATCTGATTAGCTAGACTCCAGAACCCAAGAAACATTTCAATGAAACGATTATGAAGTGTCACTTGGAGGAACTTCAGTTTCTGATGAATATAAGGCAGCAACTCGAGTGAAAATTCATCAAATGGAACCATTTGAGTTGCCCGGAGAATAATGTAAGCAAATGAAAACTTGCAAGCTGCCCACAGTTTTTTATGAATTCTGTGTCGGCAGTCAACTCTGGCAGGTCAACTGTAGAATGATATCAGCCTGTTAAATATTTTCCACATGATATATTAATAATTAATAAATGTTCGAAAACTAGCCAGGGCAATAATTTGAACAATCCTATCAAACGTTGCTTCAACAGTTCTTCTCGAAAACTTTCAGTGTTTTGTCTACTTTTTATTTCTGAAGGCATTTGGGATAAGAAACTCTCAAATAATTTCGAAAGTTAAAAGGATTTTAGCCACCTTGTTGTGACACCTTCTAGTATTCAAATATAATTTCTCAGTAATTCTAGCGAGTAATAACTCACGGTCTCGTGGTCGTCCCTGTTAAATATGAGGCAGGGCAGCTTCGCAGTTGTCCCGATCTGAGCGTTGACGAGGGTGTTGTTCTCACCGCTGCAGAGCGAAATAAAATACATGAAGCATGTTTCATGGTGTCAGTGTGCTACATCTTCCCTATATAGCATTTCTAAGATGTTTTTTACTTTGTCAAATTCATCAAATTTAGTCTTACTGTAATAAAACTTGAATATAAGGCTGTTGAGTCTCTTATAACCCTGCAGGGCTTGCATCTGCTGATTGCTTTTTTGGGCTGAATTTTAAATGAAAAAAACGTAGTTGAGAATATTGGCCAAATAAAAAGCCAGACTCCTAACCCTTGTTTCGTCATCCAAAATTGTCAGCCTCTAGATAAATTCTTAAGGCAAATGATGTTAGATAACCTTGAACGTTCTGCAACACATTTCACGGTACAAAAACTGCACAAGTAATAATTTATGTATTATGCGAGTAGTTGTGTGAAATGAAGTGTGCCCCGGTATAACCACCTACAAGTTCATTCGTTTCAAAGTGTATTATATCGCTTTTTCTAGAAAAAAAAACGTTTTACCGCTCCTACTGAATTAGTTCTCAGTGCCAAAATTCGGGTCATATTTGTGTACCTCTTAACACCCACATGCAAAGAATAATTTCTCTCTTTGCAATCAATCGCAATGAATCCAAATTAACCGAAAACCGGAGCGAACTTGTTTTTTTTCCAGCAATATTAAAGAGTCTCGTACACAACACAAGGAGTGAGATTTTAGGTCATTGTATCAGCCAAGCAAATGCAAAAGTTTGTGCCCAAACCATCTCCTACAAAAATGCAAGCTTCGTTAATTCCGTGTGTGTCCACCTTAATTAATAGACGCTACTCGGAGCAATGGTGATTGCCGTGAAGCGGAGGCTCTGTGAAGAAACTCCCTCTCTCTCCACTGTGCTCATGATATACTGCACTCCTCAAATTTAACAGCTACTTTTAGGGATACTTACGTCAGAATAGTCCAGATTAATCATTTTGTCGTTTCTAATATTCAGAAGTGTATTTTGAGGTAAAACTGTGACTTGTCATTCATTACATCTGCAGGTTATCATATTCGAACTGATAGTGTACCAACGGCATGAAAAACGAAAGAATACTGTCCGAGTTCCCAGCGATTACAAGCAATTGTTCTGTTAATACACGTGCAAAAAGATGAAGTACGGTGAATTTACTGATAACTTCACTATTTATTTCAGCATCAACAGGTCCTGACTTTCATTTCCTAACCACGACCCCTTAAGGATTTTACGAATCCTTTCTAGTGATCGAGAGGAAGAACTTTGCTGCTTGAATTCCCTCACATTGAAAGCCTGCCTCGCGCAGCACTGAAGTAAACATCAAAGAAAATCGGGCGGGCCAGCAGCAAACATCTTCAACTCCTCCATGGAGACAGGAGTGACTCAAGGCTGGCAACTTGCCAGTGTGTTTCTGATCATTTCAAAGAAAAATTTCTCCGGTCATTAAAAAATTGTTGAAAAGATTCCGGAAACTTGTGGATGAACAATTTGAAACTACTTCTCAAGGTCAGTTAACTAATGAAAGAATCAAGAACCCGAGCAGCTTACACCTCAGACCGATTCTTTCAGGTGTGAATTTATGATACTCATGATCTAACCTATCTCGTTTTCTGAAAGTTTCACCTATCACCTGTTGTACAGTTTTTAGTTATCAGTGCTTTGATAATCATGTATGTATATACCTCAAGAGTCAAGTCATTTTTCAAGAAGTGATAGGTAAACGATACGTTCGCTAATACGGTACAAATTGATTTCGCCAGTTCCTCCCAGTTGGAAGGTAACAAAACTGGAACAAAGAATTTAAAAGCTACAGAAGAAATTTTACGTAAAATTAATTTATTTTCGCTAAATTAATCGATTTGCCAATGATGCAAAGCATCCACGCTCAAATGAGCCACAACATTTAACTTAAAACAATTTCTGAAATGAAATGAAACTTGCAGATAATTTTATGCTACACAAAAAGAATGTTTAATGAAGCTTTTCACAATCTTTTCATTAGTGAATGTATGAAAATTCCATAAATCTCATATTTGAACTGAAACCCAGGTTTTAGATCTGTTTCTTAATATCACCTCTGAACATGTATGTTTGACTGACCTATAAATTATAAAATATCACAATCAGCAAAAACTGCTAGTCTCACGAAAAGCAGGCATATGATGAGAACAGTCATTTCTCCGGAGAAGGAATCTTTGATGCTTCCTCGTTTTTAGAGGGAAAATGTACGACACTCATGGCACCTCTCAAGAAGAACGCCGGAGAACTTCCTCTCAGTGCACGATGTTGCTCATTTACTTCGCATTGCACGGTGAAGTTTAGGGCGAGTTTTCGACTCTTGAAGGCATCGAGTACAATTGGTAGCACCAATGACACACACTGCTGCTCAAGTGCGCATTACTGACGCGGAATTACAGCATCTGAGCGTCAAACTTCTGACTCATTACAAAGTTGAAATGTGCTCTTCCATTCGGACGGCGGCATTAACCCTCACAACTGCTGCTGTGCGAAACCAGACAAATGCGAACAGAAGTCCATTGAACAAAGAGTACTTACCATTGCTTTCCTATGGAATTTTTCATGGAAATATATACGATTGGCTTCGAAGTTTTCACCTTTGTGAAAAAATTAGATGATGAACCACTTCCTCGCAATAAAAATAATTTTTTTAAATGTAGCTAGTGAGGACATTATTACCAAGCTCTGCAACTCTGCGTTCTCTCTAATTTTTATAATCAAATGTTTGTTCTGTCTTAATGCTTTTATATGTTTGTAGATGGGTAAAATATTATATAAAACCCAAATTTTAGAGAAATGAATTAAGTGGAAGAGACATAATATGTAAATAGCACTGGATGTGCAAATTATTAGTATAATAATTATCATTAAAATTGTCGAAGTGACAGATAATTTTAAAATAATAGGATTTATTTGTAAATTTATGCAACATTTTCTCACAGAATTATTTTACAGAATTCCAAGAAACACAAAGAGATGTAAGAATTTTTATGCCTAGTCAGTAACTCGTTAACAGCGCGAAGGAAGTGTTAAAAGCTTAGCGTTGACTCGTGGCTGATGATTTCTGACCATTACCAATCTTGCAATAAATATGCATGATAATATTTCCCAGAGCTTCGTTATTGCAAGATTACCTGTGAAATTAATAACCTGTTATAGAAATTTTGTCTGTTTGGTAGACTTTCAGTTAGGCGCAGAAGGAAACAGAAACTGTCACTGAGAAATGTCAGAAAATTGAGAGCGAAACTGGCGTTTACTCAGAAGTAGTATTGAATGGTATTAACTTGATGAAAGATCCGGCTCGTACAAGTCTGATCACTGGCACAATACAGCGTAATTTGAATGTGAATGGAATGTATATAGTCATCGACCACGACGAACTCCTCTTCGTGTTGTTGCTCAATAAAATTTTGCGAACTCTCACATGGACAAAGAAACTTGCTTTAGGAAGAGACTATAGACTGATGAAACTGAAATTGAGCTCTTCGGGTAAACAATATTGTAAAGAAGATTTGACACAAGGAAAATATGAGGCATGATCACGATGAGCATTGAGAGCTTCAGTAGTGAGCCAAGATTATATATGAAGTGCAATCACCTAAACTGGTGGTACATATTTGATGTGATATGCAGCGATGATTTCGTGAACTGTGTCATGGTCGAGTAGCAATATCAAACTATCTCTTACAGAGCTCAAACGATGAATTCTTCGCGCAGTGTTTGAAGTATAAATTAATATTAGTTTACTACAAATATAGATCAGAAAGTAACAAGTTTTTTACCGGAGTGAATGAACATGTACTCAAAACCATCCTTAGAGTACACTTTTTTCCTTGAACCGTTATTTCAATCCCAGCTGTTTCATTGACTGTATCAGCTAGGTTGTCACCTTCGCACTGAAGAAAGGACTGCTACTCAGAAGTGGACGACAAAGAATACGTCAAATCCGATAAGAAATGAAACGTTTTTGAGCAGTTAATGGAAGTGGGTATTGATATTCATCTGGACCGTAAAGGATTTTTAACAGCACACGCAAAAATCACGTTAACAAAATTTTCGCTGTGTAAAATTTGCCCCAAAATTATATGGAAACCGTTTTCTTTGCAACAACTCAAATATTATTTTCCACCAAAATCTGAAACTTCATAGTGTATAGGGAAATACTGATTCATGAGTAGTGCCGAAATTCTTAAGCGATCTTTCTGGAAGTTAACAAACGTCGCCCAATTTGGTGCATTCTCGCAGTGATCACAGTACCGCGTTATATTCAATTCGAACATTATGTAACAGCACAGGAAATTTTTTTTTTTATTTTCTGTACTTGATTTCATTGTTCATTGTATCTACGCAAATTTATAAGTTGACATTTAATTTATGAGACATTTAATGACTTTTTAAACAAAAATGCAATCGGTGCATTGATGGAGTCCAAATCTGGACATCATCTAAAAAATCTCACGAGCAACAGTCTTGAGAACATTCAATAGGTTATCTCTGAAAATCAAAGATTTCCACTTGCGTAAACCATCCTCATAAGATTGCTTCACAGATTTTCTATCGGATCTAAACCCGGAAAACAAGTAGACCAATACCTTATCTTGTCTTGCTTCGCACTGATGTTGATCTCTCGCTTACCCTCACGTCGCAAAACTTTATCATGCATGAAAATAATGCATTTTTGGAATGCTCGGCCTTCAGACTTATGCCATAAAATGTAGTTCTGTTTCTTAAGTCATCATAAGCACCAGCAGTCAGTTTTGCACTGTCTCCTACTCTAGGTCCAACAACCTTTCTATTAAATCTAACCGCCTAAAACATCATACCACCACCTCCTTGTTTACGCCTCAGCTGGTCCGCCGAGAGTAGCCCTACATTCAACTGTGAAAATAATCATATTCAAACGGTTGCTTAATGTGCATCTGGGCCCACTCAGCTGTCCCACTTGTGCACAGCCTTCAAAGAAAGTCGTGCATCCGCATTGCCACAGTTGGTGAGCCACTTAAAAAATATACCATGCTGGGTTTTTTGGCAAACCCAACACCAGCACCCTGGAACACTATTTATGTCACTGATTTGGAAAGGGCTGTGACAAATTCCTATTTGAACATAATTCAATGCGACACGCGATCATTTAATCGTAGTTTTCCCTGGTTTTTCCGGACGACCATTTCACATATCGGGGTTACTCATAATTTTTTCCCCAGTGCGATGATCTCGGCCAATGAATGAAGCTTTTTCTAAGGTAGATTGCCTTTTCACAGAGCCCTCAAAATTTTCGACTGCTCAACTGCTCTTTAAGCACCTTTGAGGCCCATCTTGGTAACAAAGTGGAGCGCTGATTACTGTATCACTTCACCAAAATGGCCGCCGTATGATAACAACTGTAGAGATCGTGTAAAATTTAACGCGGCTCATGAGACAGTGTTCCCATGTTTAGCATGAAGTTCCGACGTTTTAGTGAAAAATTATTTAAATTATTGTAAAAACACTGATATACATATAATTTGGTCAAGAAATCAGTCCTCGGCCAGTGTTCTACCGCTAAACGGCTTTTTTTATAAGATTTCCATTTTTATTTGAAAACATTTTGGGCTTTTTCTTGAGAGGTTATCAGCCGAGGTTGGACCTCAAATGCTTCAAAAAATTCAAATCAAGCTGTCTCAAATTACTGCACTCGATGAATTGAGCACGGCCGTCCGTGACGACTCCTCGAATATTTTTTTTTCCCAGAGATTCCATTACATCATTTTTGGATCAACTTAGGAAGTATTGAATTTCACATCTCAGTTGAACAAAAACACTAGATTTATGAACGGCATTGATGAGTTAATAAACATTTAAGCCCTTGCGCAAATTTTCTAAATAAGTGAGACATGGACGCAAAATGAATTATGATAACGACTAATGTCGTTCCGATTGCACTGTTTCTTGGACATAATAATATAATTATGTTCACATAAAACTCTTGAGAGTCTTGATTGCTCTGTTTTATGTTTGTCACTTCCCGTAATACTCTCGGTAATAACACAGATCAGAAATTAACGCTAGCTTTCCGCTATAAAATGGGGAAAATTCAAACTCGAGATTACATTGGAGAGGAATCAGAGCTTACACAATCACGTAGGAAATTAACAGTATATTTTGTAATACTAATCCTATGCGCAGTATTGTAGGTACCGTTTATTACAAATATTATTTTCAGAAACTTTATTCCTTTTGTTACTTTACTATTGATATTCGAAAGAACATTAAAAAGGAAAGGATTTCAATTGAAATTGAATCATTTCAACTCGTGCGGAAAATATTATTAAATTTACTAATTTTCAAGCTAAAAATTACTTATATGAACAACCTAACCCAACGGATTTCGAGTTAACTATTTTTGTACAGTAAAAAGTTATTTGATCTCACGTGTTACTTTCCAATCTATGGTAAACCAAGAAATTTTTTAAAAATTAATTCTACGGACAAAAAAAAAGAACCCACAGTACGGTGATCATCACGTTCAATCTGTGGTAAAATATTCAAGATTTGAAAACAATTTATCACCAGTTCATGAAATGGAACACACGAGTTCCATAAATAAATTTTAATCCGATACACCTGAACTCGACAAGATATTCATTGGAAAAATGAGGAAAATGACCGTTTTTAATGCTATTTAGCAGTTCAATGGATGCTATTTACTACGACCTTACCGACAGCTCAGCCACGGAGAATGTAGCAATAGTGTCAGTAGTTAAAAAAGGTTGGTTTTCTTTAAGCCTGGAAAAAAAATTAAAAGCCAGAAGTCTTTCGAAGTAAATCAGACAAGCTCGGGATAAAGCTAAACCACGAGCGATTAATTCCAGTCCTTTATTTGAATGCAGAGCAGACAAGATATTGGTATTTATTAGGTTATCTTGTCATCAAAATAAACTTTTATAGCTGAACTGGCTAGTAAACTGCTCTACAATATTGACTCTCTTTCGTACTATACTGAGGACAAAATCATCACTGTAACATGTCTGTGATCGAGTGACAATGGGCGGTAGTGTAATTCTCCTTGATATTTGATCCTAATTGTAAAAATCTTTTAGAGGAATTAAAACATAGTCGTGTATTAATTTAAATACATTCAATTTAATCGTTAATTCATGAGAAAACACTTCCCATGTCAGGGATTTTAAAATTATTCCTAAATTTTGCAAACTATTTCATGAAAAACTCCATGGTATTCGCTACTATCATGTTGCTACAACGATATTAAACTTATAAGCTGACTGTAATAATAATTTTTGCTACTAGATGTAAAGGTCATTCCTAGGCCAGTAGAACAGCGAGTCGTATACATAGATCGGTAAATAGAAAGGTCAATTCCCTACGAATTTAAAGTACGGCAAATCCTAGTCTTTTTCCTGATCTTTGCTTTGAGTTCCTCAAACGCAATGAGAGTTGTTTCAGTTTCTGCCTGCCTGCGCACATCCGCAGTCAGCAAAAGAGAACCAGAAAAAAGACTGACTCAGAGTTGGAATTGAATGAATATCTGTAGTTTATTTCAGGATCGAAGTATGTAGACGGTGTACGAATAGAAAGCAAAAAGCACATATCACGTATGTCTGGATCCTCCAAAGGAATTCTATATTTTTTCTGAAATGCTCATTAACGTGCGTATACATAGAGCTTTTAGCTCTCATTTCATTTATCATCGTTCCACAGGAGGCTTGCTTAACTCCAGGAAATTAAATCTGTAAAAAATGAATCAAGCTTTGACCATTAGCTTCATTAGATTTTAAAAAATATGTTTTATGTTTGATTGCAGCAATCAACCATACTTTGATTGGATCAATCAATCATTGAACCAATCAACCACGGTGGTTAATTGAGCCAACCAACCACTCTTTATTTTACGGAAGACCTTTCAAAAGCAGTTTGGGGAAATATTTATCTACAATGCATGATAAAAAATTTTTACCTTACTGCTTTTGAAGAAATGAACACGATATTCTGGGGAATAAAATGTTATTCTTCATTGATTACGGTGCGTGCACGACGCTTAAATTTACAAATCCAAGCATAAACATTTGAAGATTCATATTTAACTATCAACTACGTTTTTACTCACCCAAAGTAGGCTTTTGATTTTCGCACAGTGGGCTCTTCCACCCAAGGCCCCACCAAAAGGTTAGGATTCTTGAGACCGACAGGATTTTCGGGCAGCAACGGGTCCACAGTCGTCGTGGAAGTTCCCTCGTCAAAGTCGTACTCGACCCAATGCCCTCCTCCTCCATGTTTGTTTTTGTTCTGCTTCTTCCATCGCGTGCGGATTGCTGAGGACTCCTGAGATTTCGTATTTTCTTTACTCATATCAACTCCAGAGTTTAATCCTTGCTTCAAAGAATCTTGGGTCTGCGCCCTGCTGATAGACTTGCCATCTACAGAAGCCGAGTCTTTATCTCCGTTATTCTTTGACTGAAATGCATCCGCACTGGGATACGAAGCATTGGTGTACAGAGGCAAGCTCTGCAGTTTCGATATCTCTTCAGAATTAATTGGAGGAGACTTAGGATTCCCAAATCTCGATGGAAAAGAATTTGTTCGTGCATATTTTGGGGGGTTTGATATGGTTTTGTGCGAGGTAGCTGTCTTTACATCTTCGTGGTCTGACAGCTGCTTGAAACTTCCAGCTGATAGCGCTAACCTCTGGCGATGATCTTTTCCTAATAATAATTGGCTTTTTTCCACCGACCTCCGGACCCGTTCATGAAGATGAGTTGCAAAAGACGCCCGTGGTGCGGCCGCTGCTGCCCTTTGCCACTCTCCTCCAACACCAAGTTCTGGAAAAGAGCGATAGGAAATTATGAAGCCATTTCTTGGAGGATTTAAAAGTAAGAAAATTCATGTTAAACAACAACGTGTTAAAATGACTGCGAGTGACATAATGAAAATAATTTGCAATGATGCTCGTTTTTTAAATAATGAATTACATAACTTTTGTACAGATGTGCTTACGAATTGCGCGGCCTCGATGAAGTTCTATCAAATATACTAATTTCATTTAGAGAAGAGGCAAATAATTCAAGAGCACACGACTTTTTACATGTGGCAGTGAGAGCAAAGCATTTTTGTGCGATCAATCTAGATTATTATAATTCTAAAAATGGTTAGTGAATGTTCAGTTTCATAATCTCTCAAAAATACTTTAAAAACGTAATTAATGAATAAAAATATAAAACAACATCATCCATAAATAATTCTTTCATTTTCGATTGGTTCACCTAAATTGATACATTTATCTGATTCTTGATAGCCATTTTAAGTAAAAATCGCTCAATATCGTTCAAAAGTCCGAAGTATCATAAATATCGTCGCCAGTGGGACACAAATTTTATTTGGTGATCGTAAAAGACTTTGATCACAACCCATACCTCACGGCGTCAAATTTCAAAAATAATACTCCAGCGATAAAGAAAGAAGACATATCTCTCCTGTGCTGGAATTCTACGCCATTGTACCTTGGAATAGAATAGACACCAAATATAAGCTCAAGCTCGCTACTATGACTATTCGACGAGAAATGGAAACGTGTTCAAACTCATTATCACTCAATATCCGCATCTTGAAACAACTTTCTTCTCGGTCGTGCTGAAAATTGGAGTTCCACAACACTTGAAATTTGAGAAGCCCCTACCTATTCGGCCTCCAAAGTAAGCTTGAACTTTGCATCCTCTCGGACCACAAAACAAAATAAAAAATTTAATAAATGGCGGAAGCCAACTAGAAAAACAAATTTCATCTGCCGAGTTGTATGATGCGTTATTGTACTAATTATCATCGACGTGGAAAATGGTAAAGTCAGACAATTCGAACTTCAATACCAATCATGCCTAATGACTTCTTGGCTTCAGCATACGAATTAACATTGCAATACTTATTTATTGCAAGGCAATTAATTTATAGCATTATTGCTGAACAAAATAACACCCCAAAGTTCCCGCCGCAAACTGAAAAAAATTCATCATAAAACAAACACTGTCGAAAAACAGCAAAGTATTTGAAAAGAAATAGTACTAGATATAGGGCTATCTCTCGCTCGTACTACTTCTTGTTCTCAAAAGAGTGATGCTTCTGATGATATAATGTGAACACCTTCCTAAGCAAAAATGTGCTAAGTTAAGCCCATTTTATTGTTTACAGAGTGCGATGAGTAGCTCCTCCGAAACAAAACTTATCAGATACAGCCACATACAAGTTTATGCATCGGTTCTGAGCCCCTTGCAGCTGTCAACAGGTTCGGTATTGAAAATATATAAACAAGTAGTGAAAGAAATCGTCTGACAATTCAACGTTTCCTCCAAACAAATTGGCCGAGAAAAGGGTAGAAGCCGCTCTAGAAATACTTTAATTATGCACCGCTCAGGAAAGTGTTCCACGTCCTCCAAGACAACAAAACTTGAAGAATAGAAAAATTGGAAAGACTTTCTTTCAAAATAAAAATACTCTTTCCGGGAAGTGATTGCGGGAAAAACTCCAGCGTGTGTAAAGCTTTACTTTTCTTAGATTGTCCGTTTATCGGTAAATGGAAATTTTTTTAGACCCCTTGCTCCGACCAATATACGTTTGAATGAAAATAATGAACAGATATCCGAGGAGAAATTTTTATAGCTATTGAAAATTTACTGTAACAGATATTTCGGAAAAAAAGTTCTGTTAACAACCAGAAATCGATTGAAAACACGTTCTTGTTCAGATATTCAAGACGTCCATAAATTTTCCTTTTCCTAAAGAAGAACATAAAGGGAACTCACGCATCCTCCATCAATTCTAATTTAATCTGGCATTTTAATTACGGTGCTGATCAAACTGGAATGTAAGAGTAGATGTCTTTCTGATTGCTAGTGGTTGTGGGATTAAGCATATTTGAGACAGTTTCCCTTCTGAACACCGATGTCGGAAGCTCATTTACCGCTAAGTATTTTACTTTAATTTCTAGAATTAGAAAATTGTTCAGTCTCAATTAGAAACAAGAGAATTAGCTATGGAAAAATTTATCAAAATAAAGTCTTAAGTAAAATTAAAATTTTTTGTAAACAATGTGGGAATTAGGCTGTAATTAAATTCCTTCGTTTTCACAAACAAGTGCTTTCATACCATTGACTCGCAAACCTCAAGCAATTACAAACACGAGAACAGCAAACATGTAACCTGCCTGACCTGCTCAGCGAGGCCGGAAAGCCAACTCAAATATGAGAAGCGGTTTTTGCGAGAAGAATTAAAAAGTCACATTCTCCGAGCTCAAAATAATATTAACTCTCGTTGTTCTGCTCCGTCATGCAGATGCACGATTTTTCAAACCCAATGTTTGCTCATGAATGGTTGTGTCAACTTCCACAGCGAAAAAACTCATTCCTAACATTTCTTGCTCCGAACCATGCATGAGAGGAATGTGAACTGGAAAATAGAGGACTAAAGTGGGTAACAAAAGTGAACGCTTCACTAGGAAGTAGAGGGATTTTGAACAATAAAATGATGAATTCATTTATTATGATTCACGGTTTCGTTTGAAAAGCACCTTTCACTGACAACATTTGCTGTAAAGATTGACATTTCTTCGATCTCCGCGAGGTCATCAGTGTTTTTTTATAACCTTGACCAACGTAATGATAGGATGGAATGACCTATTGACAAAAAAAATCTCATGGTTGAATAATTATTGCCCAGCTTTTGATGTATTCTCACTACACCATTCATTGAACCTTTGTTTGCTTTTCCTTCCTAGCCATAAAAGCCCAGAGTCATTTCCCTGCGCAGTTGCAGGCCCGTAATTGAAAACAGAGCTTTATCAATTTTAATACCTGTTGGATGAAAAAATAAATTTCGAGTGAATAGTCAGAAATACAATGTTTCATAAGTATTGTTCCACTTTTTCACCAAAATGAATTTTCTTGAAACCAACTTATTTAAAAAAATTTTGATGCTGACACAGATTATTGAAACCGGTTTTCCATCTTTCTTCGATCAATGCCAATGTAGTTCAAGCTATGAAAAGTTAAGTAATATCTGAAGATGATGCATCGTTTTAAAATTCCCAGTAACCAATTACTTCGAATGAATATTCATGGGAGTAAATTCTCGATAAACTAATAATATTGCTTCAGGGTTTTCCAGAAAAATCCGAACGAATATGAAATCGTAAGTTATTTTAGTCCTAATGAAAGCCAGAACTGGAGTGCACCAGTAAAATTCTTAGTCCCCTCTGAATATGGTTTTTAACATTTAGAGTCCGTTGCATAAACATTACACAAAGGAGAAGTCAAAGGCTCAGCTATCTGTAAACTTTGTTACGGGGACCGAAGCCAAGCCTTTATTGCAACATCCTTCTAATACCCTAGGATGATAGTTTACGATGTTCACAAGCCTTTTGATGTATGTGGCCAAAATTGCAGGACAACTCACACGCCAAGAAAATGTAAAATTTGCTAAGCTTGCTTTCCAGCTGGCCTCGAAAGATGCGTCGAGGCCAGTTCAGTATCGACATTAGTTAAGAAGAGGCTCGTCAGCATCACAACAATTCACAGAGCGATTAAAAAACCTTCTAATCTCTTGGCACTAGATAGAAAGTGTCTTCTAACTAATAGAATAGATTAAATTCGTCAGGAGAGGTACAAGAAAGTTTTGAGTGGTTGAACAGCGGATCGATCTTCTGGTTCTTTTTTGACTAGAAGATTTTTACAGTCAATAGGACTTTCAGAATACGTAACAATCGCTGGACTGCGTCTTCACGCACTGACGCTCAACCCACGATGACCACGAAGAAACCAGCAAGCTTCATGACCCTGTGCGCGGTTTGAAGTGAAGGTGACGTCTTTACCCACTTCTTTGCCGACAACGAAAAAGTGACTGACGAATCCTACTGCAACGTCTTGCAAACAGAAACGGTGGATTACCAAGGCTTCAAATAATTGAAGTCCATGTTCCATCAGGTCTTGGCCCCCACCCTCAACCCCCACACACGGCGAGCAAAACCATTTACTTCCTGGAGTGTTTCGGTGTGCGATTCTTGTAGACAGTGTTTTGGTCTTCCAACTGGCCTGACATGAACCCGTTGGATTTTTATTTTTGTCGTATTTAAAGCCAAAACTTGCGTAAAGCCCAGCAACAGCTTCACAGCCCTAAGAAGGGCATCAAAAAGGTCATAGAATAGTTGGAAACAGAAGAAATTTTTCACAATGCGTCTAACTTTAGAAAGCGCGTAGAATTCGTCATCATGATTAAAGGTGGTCAAATCGAAAACAAAATTTGTTCACCTAGTCTGCTAAATAAACAATCAAAATTTCGAAGTATTATGCTACTTTTTCATTCAGTTAGTTAGATTTAAGCATAGAAAAGGAAATCGAATGAGTTTCTCTAAATGACCCTGTAGTAGTAATTTTAGTTTTTAACCAAAATCTAAATTGGGAAAATAGGTAAAAATTGATTCTTGATATTTGCGTTTCGTTTGAAAGTTTCAAAATTGCATACCAATTTCAGTTTAGTAACTGCAGTTCGGGTAAAATAGAGTATTATCAGCCACAGATTTCAACCATAAATTTAAATTTATCTACAAGAAAGCAGAACAGTTGAGGCCTGATAGAAGTAAAATGCACAAGAAATTGTAATTTTTTTCTGAAATGGAATGGTCATAAGTGGCTTGTAAGGTCTGAATATGGACAGCATGAATGAAAAAGCCCCAAAGAGCTGCGGGTCTACAGCTATCTCTGCCCCTCTGCGCTTCGGTGTCCCCATGGTCTGATGGACCAAGATGCTTCAATTAGGGCCAATGTGGATATTCTTCGCTTGAAAGACTCAGGAGCTCTTCGGTTAAAATAGAAGTGTCAGGTTATAGTTCAAAATTTGAACGAATAACTTCAAAGTTCACTAAGACTGGATGCGTTGTGCAATCTTTTCTCGTTACATAACCCTTATGAATGCGGTCCGGCACGGTTGAAAAGATCAAAGCATCACTTACTAACAAGATTCCAATCAATGATCGAAAGGTTCGTAGGTTGCTCATCACATAATTTTAGGTTCAAATTACTTACAGTAAACTAACTCAGCTTCAATGTACACATCTCTAAAGCTCATCACGAACACACTCTCATCGTAATGCAGCCAACGAGCCGCTGCTTTTAGTGCATAACTTTACGGACAAAATGCGTCCCTACTCCTTAATGAGGCGCGACTAACTTACACACTGACTGAATGTGCATCATTTGAAAAATATCTCAAGGCTTGCTGATCGGCGTTGTAAGATATTTTCGAGTGAATGAATTACTTAATTGGGTATTTGGATTTGAACATATTCAAAGTTTGAAATTGAAGTATAAGGATATTCTTGAAGGTGAGAATTACTTCGATTGATTTTAAAAATATGATGAAAATCTATATTAACTAACGCAAATGTTCTACTGTTTCACTCGTTAGAATGTGCATAATTCGACAGTAAGTTACTGTTTTACAATTTTTTCGTTTTGATCGTCTATCTTCTATGATCGATTTGTTTCAATTCGCCGTTTCAATTCAATATTTTAATACGAACAGACCAGTAATGAAACAGTCTTCCATATCCAACTTTTTTCCTTCTCTCACTCCCTTTTCTCCATTTTCATCACGTCTCTTTCGCAAAATTCTAAAGTTATTGAACCTTAGATGAGTTTCAGGTTAATTTCGACCTAATCTCCAGAAACCAAGTTTTTGTCATGAGTACGGGCGTAGCGAACTTTGTCGGCCCGTGGTTGGAACTTCGCTAACTCGGCAACCTCAGATAACCTTAGACTCTCTCTGTTGCAGACCGCACTCTTCATGTGCTGTGTTCCCTTAAATGCAGGGTTTGGTCCGGCCAGGATTATTTGTTCATTGGAGTTTCGTCCTTTCATCGCCTCGTTACCAATCAGATCGTCCCCCTGTGTTTCAGCACCCCTCTGACGGTCCCCCTGTGCTTCGTCACCCCTCTGAAGGTCCCCTGTGCTTCATCACCCCTCTGACGGTCCCCCTGTGCTTCGTCACCCCTCTGACTGTCCCCCTGTGCTTCATCACCCCTCTGAAGGTCACCCTGAGCTTCATCACCTCTCGCAGTGCTGCCAAATATTTTATTGAGCTCTTTGCTGAGTTTCAATGGGATGGTCCCAGCGCTTCAAATTCTGATCTTAATAATAACACGAAGATCCTTGAGCCTTACTGGAACGTGCCGACGGACCAACCGGCGACACCCTTTCTTTTGTGTTGTTGTACAAGATCTAAGCTTTTTCTCCGTATTCGTTTTGCGATGTTAGAATCAAGTATCCAGGAAGAATTTAGGGTAAAAACATCATAGACGCTTCTCATACATTCCTCTTCAGAGTCTGTGCACTCAGGAGATTGCTTCTAGAACCTTTTACACTCTGAAATGTGTAATCATAAAGATTGCTGGAATCGTAACAATCAAAGGCGGTATCATCTCGAGACTTGAGCTGATTCCTCAGTATTTTCTAGCCAAGAACCAAGATGTGGCAGTGAGATCCAAGGGCTGCGTGTGTGCGTACAGGTTACGTTGATAGAGGATATTTTTTTGCTGTCGTCTGAAATTGTTCGCATTTAACACGTTGGCCGCGGAGGGTGACACCAAAGTTCAAAATTCAACTCAAATTTAGTGTAAAAAATTATTGTAGTTAGCAGTTTGAAAATCAGCTAACATTAACTAGATCGTGCCTTCATTTAGTTTTGATTAAGTAATTATGTCTATGTTCAGACTATGTAACAGTCTATGTTCAACAATATCGAATCATTAAAACGATTAGACCTAACGTCAGAAGCTAATTCGTAAATTTATCAAGCTGATGTACCAACGATTGAACGCACAGTATGCGTGTACTCGTTCACGAGAAGCATCTCTTTTGGCCAGTTTTTTGGTTTCAATGGCCGAATACGCTCGTTTGTTTTTCAAGGTGATTTCTGTGCTCATTTCTTTGTGATTCCACGCACAAAATTCAATTGTATTTCTTGCTTACCTGTCGTTGCTCGTAATGTTCGTACCAAAAAGAGTACGCCACCAAGATTTTCCAGAACTCACTCAAGCATTTCGTTCCTGGTAGCTGACTTAAACCTCAATCATTATACACAATAGCATCTTCAGCAAACGTCGTAGGAAACGAATTGCTCTCTTTGCAAGCTGCCAAGCGCTTTTGAGCGAGTTGAATTTCGAGGAATAGCTTGTTTGCCATGATTTGATTGAGCCTGAGCACTCGCATACCCACAAGTAATCATTTCTTTGATTTGTAATCCTCAACACGGATTTCCTTCAAATAAATTTTGCTCATTTTTCGTTCGTTCAGTATCTATTAGCATTTGAGGGACCTCTAGCGTTTTAGGTTTTTACTTACACGAGCGTCGAAAGAATTCGCACAACTTCTAACGCTCTGCAGTGCTGACTTGCTTCTGAGAAATTATTGTGAGCTACTGCCTCTCTTCCAACACATCTCATTTGCTTTGCTTCCGAGGAATTTTTCTGGAGTCGCTTTGGGGTGAACACCTAATTAATAATATCATAACTGATTGGAACGTTCAGTTCTCATGTATACGAGAGGAATTGTTGTTTTGGCAGCTCTTTCTACGGTATGTCGCAAATTCGCTTCTGAAGACTATCGTCGTTTTCGAAACATGTAGTGTCATATTTTCTTTCCAGAAATAGCCTGTATGTTGCCAGACCTTTCTGAAGAAATTTTCTCCTGAGAAATTGCCTCACAAAAAATTGGAAGCGGCACAGCGTAGACTTGGTAGTCGTAAATCCCAGCCCAGAGAAATAAGGTGTCGGAAAAGCATGCATTCTGAGAGTTTTAGTTCCCTTAGAACAGTTGGGAAAGTAAATTGCAAATATGAGCAACGAAATAGAAGTAGCCGAGAACAACCATGAGCTCCGTTAACTTAGAGCGCTAAATAAATGTTCACAATTCATCGAACGCGCACCCTGCGCAAGCCGTGCCGTCGCGTACACTGGTGCACTGCCGTAACTAGAAACGTTATGAGCAGAATTTTTCAACTCAATATGAAACTAAGAAATTAAATCTTTTGAGCCAATACATGTTACGAGTACTTTATCCTCAATCGAAATTTAAAAAAAATAGGAATTTACGTACTGTTTGGAGCTAAAGACGAAAAGTATACTTTACCCAATTTATTTTACCAGACGTTAAGGAATTCAGTCAATCTTAATTCAATTGCTTGCCAGCAGTCCGTAATATTTTCTACAGAGATCGCAAGTAAATATTCCGGATACCGTGTATCTTATGAACCACCTCTGACAGCTGCTGGATAAATTAGAAGTAACAATAAATGTAATTTAACGCAACACTTACGATTCATAGAGTAAATATGCCCAATTTCCCTTAGGACTGCTTCCATAAGCTGCTTCTTATAAACAAAAGCCATTGTTCATGGGAGCTCATTTTGTTTGCCGGATATTGTTTATTCTCTCTTCTCAAAATTGAATTTGCGGCAGAGGCGCATGCTGCGCTCACATGCCCTCGATCGTTGAAGGCAGTGGTAGAAATATGTTATGTGCGTTATGAAATATCTCACTAGTCATAGTGCGCATTAAAACTTACAGAAGTTTCTGAGCAGATGCCATCTTGAAGTTTGAACACTTCAGAAATCTTTACCTCTTATGAAGTTTTTAAGCGTATTAAAGAATTAGAGCAACGACTTACGTTTCTCGAACGCAAAAATTTGTAAAATAATCACGTTCATTGGAGGTGAGATTTAATTCATTCAGCAATTCTTGTTGCCGTAATGGAGGAAATTAAAAATGCGTTGTCATAATTTGAAATCTATTTTTAAATATGTTTTGAGACACTCTGTCTCAATTCTTTACGCATGCCAATTACTGTTCTTTATACCAAATTGAACAACGATCATAGCTTTCCCGAATAACATTATCCAATGAAGCCACAGTTGAGTTACCTTTCTTGATAAATTTTCAACGTCCACCGAATAACTTCGCTCTAACGTGCAACGTCAGCTTTAAAAATGATACATAATTATTTTCTCATTCCGTTGAATGACATTTTATTTACTGTATATGTTTAAGAGTAACATATTAACAGGGTTTTTGTACCCCAAAAAGTGCGCATCACGTAGTAAACTTTATTTTACAAAATTTAGTTGCAATTAGATAGTGCAAGAGTGTGCTGTAGACCGAGCGTCACGCGCGAGAATTAAATTGTAGAAAGTGTTTGCCTCAGGGACTCAGGTGTGTCTGGGGAACAAAGTACTTTCATCATATCAAGATATTTAGATAAGTAATAAATGTTCTAATATCATGCTCTAGGAAATTAGCTTTAAGCCCTTATACTTTCGAGGCTTAAGAATAATGTTACAGGTGTATACTAGACCTTGTTCACATCGCCGTGTGTCCTGCTAGCTGGTATTTTTTACGAAGATTCTAAAAATCATGAACAAAAAATTTGGATAAAACGAAACAGTTGCGACAAACAGAATTAGCATTCAAGCAATCTTGTTTGGAAAATAAAAATTTTGTTGTGTTTGTATGCTTCACATGGATTAAGTCCGAGTCTTTTCCTGGTCTTAATGAATACAAAGAAAACATAAACTTTGCTTCTTTTCACTGCACCCTCAGAACTCACTACACAACCACACTTTTTGACTTAAAAAAGTCACAGCAGTACGCACTGCAGAAAATTTAACACTGGAAAAACTGAGACAACTTCAATGTGTAAGCACGGTAAACTTTTAAAGCCTGGAAGACGACTAGAAATAAGAAAAAACTGCCACGACTCGTAGCATTTCAGTCCAATGTTCGTCGTGTGTGCAGAGCTACTCGCCTTCTTTGTTCTCTCTCAATCTCGTCTGGAGACACAACAGAGAAAGTTTTCTCTTCGTCCCCCGTCACGTAGCTGAGAAAACTAAAGCTTGCATTTCTTTCGTTCTTTGCGCGGCGCACCGTCGACGGTGCAGTGAATTCTAACCTCAGCGGCCGCAATTCAAGCGTCGGACTTGGCAGGCTTTGTTGCCCATGCCAGTTATGCATGATGTTCTTGGTTCCTTCCTTGCTGTGCTCACTGCAACGGAGAACTCAATTCTTGGATCACGAAGAAAAAATAAACTCGACAAAAATCAATGTTTCCGACGCCTGCTAAAATTAGGAGGAGTTTTAGCTAAGGAGACATAATGACTATTTAGCCACTTCAAAGTCAAGCGTTAAAAATGCTGGATTGTAGAGTAGTCTTCGTAAACATCTAAATCTTTTGCTCTGGCAATTTAAGGTGAAAAACAATTCAAATAAATTGATACTCTATTTTCACATTGGTTGTCAACTTGTCAGTATTTGTTTGGGGTAGATAAAACTTGTAGTCGGGCCCTCTCAAGCTCTGCTAAATGTTATGAATAATTCACCTACGTTGAGGCAAAATAAGAGCTGGGTGATGTAGTTCAGGTCAGAGGAAAGACAACCGTGGAAACCACTCCCAGCAGGACTTCTTAGTTTCCTCGCCTCTGTCGCTCCTGATGCGTTATTCTATGAAATTTCTCATCTTCTGCCACCTTCGCAATTACGAGAACATTACCACAGCCGGTAGAATGCAACCGAAATGCGCATTAGTAAACAATGGGACCAAAAATAAGGCTGAACGAATTGGTGTTAGTATTTTTTCAACTCCATAAAAATTAAAGCCAGTTTTATAACTGTAAATTTATTACTTGTTAATAGATCCAGAAGGAGGTTTTAAGTTCGCCGGAGAGGTTTATGCGAAGATTTTCAGCCATTGACACCTGCAACTTCATTAGTTGGTAGAGCACCCCGACGTAAAACAATGAACAGTCGTTTACCTAGATAGCTGCAGTCATCAGTGACACTCCTGAGCGCAAGACAGTGGAAAACTACCACCGGAATCACTTTCCCAGAACTTCCATGGTACAGGAATGTTGAGCAAAGAATAGGCAAAGAGATCCTTTTCATAAACTTATCATTTGACAACTTCATTGATCTCATCAAGCAATCAGCTGATCAGAAACATTTCTTTATTTTCATTTCTGCATTTCACAGCCGCTCTAGGTGCAATTTTGATCATGAACTTTCAATTCGTTCTGTTTTCAAGATGGAAGAATTCATTTTAAAATAACTTGACAGAAATATACATCAACATAACGTTCCCTATAGTTTTCAGCACAAATGAATGATAAAATACACGCTGGTGTGGTGACGCCTCTACCTGAGCAAAATCTGCGGCTTGCTCAGTCAGATTTTCGCTCAGGTTCGTACTTCGTTGCCTTACACTGTCCTCCCCAGCTGGCGCGCTAACATCTCATTCGCTGAAGAAGCACAAGAGGACGAGGCTGAAGAAAACGTTATTGCAATCGCCTCCTATGTACAACTATTATTTAGAAGTCTATTCCAGTAGTGCTCACTCAGCGTTTTGTAAGGAGAAAAAAATGTACATTTTAATTCATCTATAAGCATACAGTAGATTCTACACAAAGTAACACGATCACTCTTCAAAATTTTTGACAGGTACTTGACTTAAAACAGGCGTATTTTGATTTTTCCACGCTTTAGCAGTACATATGTACAAATATCTAGTGTACACTAATAATTTATGTTTGACTTTACTTCTACGGTCATCGCTGACATTTTTCAGCAGCGAAAAATTCCGAGTAAGAAAAATTCCGAGAAAAATTCCGAGTCATGGTAGCAACAATTAACATGCATGTAATGCAAATGCAAACTCTCTAAAGATTTTCGCATTAAGTTTTTACTCCAATATAAACATTATCGTACCCTTTTTCCTAGCGACAGACTGAATGGCTTTTACTCTAAGTCATTTTGATGGAAAATTTATGCTAGTAGTGGTAGCTCGTCATGTTTAAGTTCTGTTGCAAGAATAATTGTTGATACCTCAAAGAAAGTCTGACAATAAACATGCTTCAGCTTACGAGAGGCAGTTACGAACATTGAGGTAATTTTTAGCAAAAAAATTCATAATTGAGTCTATTTAAGATGTTTTTTCCATTATGTAAGATTTTACTCAAAAATTTAATTGAGCCCAGCCTAGCATCCAATATAACATAACAAATTTTTTTAAACCATTCGATAATGGTGAAGCTTCATCAAAAATAATTCATATTCCTTTCACCCAAAAGCATAAGTCAATTACTCGGAGCTGGAACTCGCTACTTTGCCTAGACTGGCATAACCACTCACAAAAGTGATCTATCAGGACTGTGATACAGCAGTCTCCTGTATAGATCTTCTTAAGTGAACAAGTAGCAATTTATGGCCACTACATGCGCCCCACGCGGCTTAAAATGCGTCAACCTAAATCAAACGCTGAAACGCACTAAACAATACGGGTTATAAAAAATTCTAATTACTCATGTCCATTCAACCGCATATTGAGCTCCCAAACTTTTGCTCAAACCATGTACTTGGGTAGAAGCTAGGTTTCAAAGTAATACGTGATTTCAAAGCTGAGCTTTTACGTGCGATCCGAGCACCATTTTGCTTTGTGCAATACGTCCTCGTCGCCGTTGGGACATCAATAGAACATGTTTGAATGCAGGGCTCTCGAGATCCAGACGACTTTTGCAACGTCCGTAAGCCGTGAGAGCGAAATGAGCTCGGCATCCAGCGCGGTGCTCCACCATATTTTGTATCGCTTTAAAGAGACTTCTGAGGGACGCCATATGGCTTCCTTTATGGTCGTAAGGTGAGCTGGAGGCTGAAAGGAAGCGAGCTCTGGGGAGAACTTGTTATACATTAACTGAATGGACAATCACCGCCTGCCTCATCTCTGAGAGTCAGAAGCGGCGTTGAGTTGAGCTCTTTTGATGGACGCCTCAGTTCTGTTGGTGAGGTACAGAATTTGTTCTGATTAAAACTGAAGAACTATGATTAAACGTGAATGTGTAGCTTATATTATGTTCGTGGTTTATTCGAAAATAAATGAGTTTCGTCTCTCTTAGCTCGGGAGGCCTGCTTTGGATCTGGAAATAATTTGGCATTCACTGAGTCCTAATTTGGCTAATTCTGCAAGAATACCGCATGTACAACCAATTATTTTGGTCATTACCGTACATATATGTAAACTATACATGCACAGTAACCGTCACATGCATATGCAACCACCGAAGGATTCAAAGAAAATGACTGCCATGATTTAACGAGTGACGCACATCAAAAATAGCCAACAAATTTGTTTTTTTGAACCATCATAAACATCGTTGATCTATTGAAATGAAGTTAAATTAAAACGTTCTGCTGTCCAATCTTTCAAATAAGTTTCAATTACAGTTCCATGGAGATTCGGAGGCAGTTGTAATAGAATTTGTGTGAAGACCGACAAGTTTACTGGAAATTTACGCATTATTAATCTCTTCTAACTGTCCTTTTGCTAATAATATTGCACGCTCATGAATACTGCAGCAGGTAAAGCATGTAAACTATAAAAAAATACCCAATAATTTTCCAACTCATTCATAGGGATTGCGAAATTGGAATTATGTATAAACGATGATAGTATTGTAATACTTTCATAAAATCCTATTCCGATAAACACCAACGGGCAAATTTATGTCATCAAAAACTTGTGGCATATACCTGAGAATCTTGAACGGCGATATGTTCCAGCCACTGGATGCTGTAAAAAATTTAAGAAATCTGTCTCTGAAATAACTCAACTCGTATTCGTATTAGAAACTTTCGTCATGGCAAAAATGAATTATTATTATGCCCAAGAAGAGGTCTCACCCTAACTTCAAGAAGAAAATAAACACTACTTAAAGGCGTAATATAATTAACTTAACACCCAAAATAAGAGTTCAAATTGTGCACTAATGAAGTGTTCAATTTATTGTTAACTTTGAGAACATAACTGTCCAGAAATTTGTGCCCTCTGTTTTGTGATGAAGTAAACCAGAAATAGATGCGTTATTACCACAAAAGAAAATTGTATATTCAACTAAACAAAGAACTGGGATTTTCAGACATAGATGTAGAAACTGACACAAAATAAAACGGAACTTGTCTGGAATGTTTTTGTGCTGTCAACCGTGACAGCCATGAGAAACATTCGGCCACAAAATCAAACACAAACAAACGCAAAATTACTGCTGTGTGCAATGAATGCCAATTTTATTCTTTAGGACAAATAGCAGTCATGTTGTGCTGGTCCAGACGTTCAGCTCAAGTGCGCTCTAGAAGTTAGTTTACGTCAGCTGCTATGACATTTGGGCGCCGCACATTGTGTCCGAATACAATTTATTGGATCGGACTTCAATACGCGATTTGCTCAAGTGGCGAAATATTATCGTCACCTGAACAATACACGCGGATCTTTTAGCAAGTCGAGGTCACATTAATTGTGAAAAAACTAACTTCGCTACAAACATGCCAACAATATACTCCTTTACAGAGGGTGTAAGATAAATCTGATAAATTTATCCACTTTTTGCGGTTAGTCCATATAATCTTATTCGAATCTCACTTCTTTGTATTGTTGATACCGACTGAGAGAAAAAAATTTCGCAGCAACGGCTGAAAAATCGTCCTTTGACTATACACACTCGTACATCATATGGAAGTGTTGAGTCAGAACTCAGGAGTCGTCAAAAATATAGATACTAACATAGGTGTATCGAATTGATGAAGATGTGGTGTATAGGTAATCTTCCGTGGACGGTTAGTTCGAGGTTTTCTGAGAGTCGTATTCCAGCATTTCCACTCACGTATTATGGTTCCAGCCGAGGCTATAGGAACACATAGTTGTGCACATATCTTCCGATATCC
>JACJUY010000160.1:0-110401 GCA_014220935.1 Platorchestia sp. MABIK | reverse complement strand
CTATACAAAATCTCCATTTGTAATTTCATTTACAAAACATTAACAATTGATGGCGACAATAGCCTGAAGCAATTATTAACTGCACAAACTGGTCATCACGACCATTTAACCCGGAATAGAGATAAATTCATGCTTCCTTATTACCCAAAGGCCCGGTCGCAACACAGTATCCTCTTTGTTGGAACCAAGACTTGGAACTCAATACCCGCGGAGATCCGTGAAAGTAATTCCTACAAGGTATTCAAAAGAAATCTTGAGTCTCACTTCCTATCACAATACGAGTCGTTGTAAGACCACCAAGTCTAATCTTATCTCCTACATGACTGGTCCTAATAATGTAATTTGCCATGGGTAATATCGCCGATCTTCAGTCTGCTCTTAAATCATTTATCGCTTATACTGTTAAATATACGCCAAATGACCTATGTTGTAAAATGAAGTAACTAATATCGAATAACTTATCTCATTGATCTGTCTAATGCAAAACTAGTTTAAGTGATTTTAGGTTAAACATTATTCTCATCATTATTTGCGCATTATTGTACGACTTAGAATAACGTTGATGGTAGGATGCCTCAGAAGTCGCTGAACTTATTCGGGACCACAGGTAGCTATACTCAAATTTGACCATTGTACTAGACTTACGAAACATTCTACCTCTGTATCACCTGTGGTAAATAAATTGTTTAAATTGTTCAAATTTAAATTGTTTAAATTGTTTCTAAATCGGCGCTTGAGTGTGGCAATGCTAATAAATTTATGGAGAAGGAAGAAACGTGATTGAATGGATTTTTGCCTCCAGCATCTTTATATTCAGAAACTATATTACATTTAATGTTGTTAACAACTTTTATAATTTCATTACGATATTTAGGTAATTGGAGACATTTTAAGACGTTTTACACGAATGACATTGTACTTGCAAATGCTCAGTTTTCGAGATATAGCATGAATAACGTTCAGGTATGAATAACATTAACGGCAGTTTTGGCACGGTTCTTGTCGTGGGAGAGTATATTGACTTGAATGTTGTCAACAATTTTAATAACTTCATTTCAAAATCTAGGCAATTGTAGACATTTTAAGACGTTTTACATGAATGATATTATGCTCGTAAATGCTTAGTTTTCGAGATATGGCATAAATAAGGTGAACGTAAGAATAGCATTGCCGGCAGTTTCGATACGGCGCTTGCGGTGGAAAGTCTATGCAAAGGGTGTTCTGCGACTCTATTTGAGTGCATTAAACGTTATTATAATACCCTTATTGATGAAGGCTATAAACATTTGGCAAAAAATCACTCACCTAATTTCAAATGTACCATATTACGTATTTGTGGTAACGAAATTATTAAAATCGGTGATCACATTAAATTTAATATTGAGCAGTAATTCTTACAAAGTATTCAAAATACATCTTGAATCTCATTTCCCATCAAAATTTTAGTCGTGTAAGATAACCGTCAAATTTTGTCTCCTACATGACTGGTCCTGATAAAGTAATTTACCATGATTAATATCATTGATCATCAGTCTGCTAATGAATCGTTTATAGAAAATACTCTATTTTCCAATTTTTTTGCTTGTTTAATGTTAAAAAGTCAAAATAAACAACTTTTCCTTCATGCACTTTCCGTCACAAATGAGTATTTAATGAGTTATAGCGGTAGGTTAATTACCGCAATTCTAAAGGCTCGTTTACACCGGGGCAACGACAGGGTTGAGCAAGCGCTTGACGCGCGCTTGCTGCAGCGCTTGACGCCCACAACTGTTCACACTCATTTTTGGATACACGCGCGTGACGCGCGTCATCTAGATAGCTGTGAGGATGGATGTGAGTGAAGAAGAGCTGTGGACAATTTTAGGGTGTGCTGCTACTGTGAAGAGAAAAAAAGTAGGCATCGCAGCATTTGGGTTAAAAAATGGTTGCAGAGAAGAGACGAGAGGAGTTCATACACTCACATCTTCAGAGAACTCTCAGTTGAAAATAAATAGGATTTTCAAAATTATACACGACTGCATTCAAAATCTGTTTTGAGTTCAATTGTTATGTATTGAAGGATGACTACTTGGAGGTTGGTGAAACAATCATTTTTTCATTTTATTTATTAAAATCCTTTCAAAACAATTCTATTGTTAAATCAATATTTGGTTTAAAAAATAACAGTCACATTTCCAGTTCATTTCAATATAGCAAAACAAAAAAAAATTATAACAATTAAGTGTAAAATGGTGGATATTTCTGACACAAAACTTCCATGAAAAAGCAAAGATACACGTAATTCCCAGTAATTGTACTGCAAAGAGTACCTAAAACACGTAACTAAGGTGAAAAGATTATTGTAAATACATAAATGGCATGAACTCTGTATAGTTAAATTAAGGTTTGTACTAGAGAGCGAGACCATACAAATTTGGTGTTGCTATCCATAGTTTAGGCTGAAGCGTTAACGTACACACTACCTCACATAACCACGGACAGCAGCCGACTGAGTGCAGCGTCTGTGTTGCAAGAGGCAGGGCGGCTGTGAGCCGCTAGCTGGTCAATCACTCGGATGCCCGCCTGAAGCGCATGTAGCTGCGGCACAGAGGGGCGGTGAGGCGCTTGACGCCCGTGTGACGCCCCTAGTGTAAACGGGCCTTAAGGCGCATGCAAGAAAAATCATTTCATTTTCTTTCATAGAAAATTTTGAGGGGGAGACTCTGATAGAATCTCAGTTCCAATGGCTCGAATGATCGTTAGGGGACGTTATGTTAGATTGAGATAGCTTGGGTTAGGTTTGATTAGTTGAGTTACGTTATGATACTTGACTGCTATAACTCATTATATCTTCATCTGCGATGGAAAGTGCATAGAATAAAAGTTTTTTATTTTGATCTTATTACCTTTTTACAAACAACAAAAATTAAAAAATCCTCAACATTTACTTTATGTTCTTTTCAGTAATATTTAGGGTTTTGAGAAAACATAGATTTTGCAAAATGACCGTAAGCTTTGTTAACTTTATTTTTATTGCTTGTTAAAAACCACATGTGATATGACTGTACAAAATCTCTCTCAATAAAAGAAATGTGGGCTTCAGCCGAAAGAAAAAGTCACGAGAGCTGCGGGAGCACCTCCACCCGCACTCGGACTCACCTTTCACAACAGTCGCCGTCCGCTCAGAGCCGGCTCCCGGTGACGACTGCTCAGAGGGGAAACCGGTACCCCTCCCGGAGCAAGATGCTCACTCCTACCAGTTGCCGAGTGCTCTCACCCGGGACAACTGCACAGCGTCGCTGCTGCAATAACTTTCTACAGTTTCTCCACAGAAACTATACCAACGCCGTCACTGAGTCACGGTACTGAGCAACGGCGCAACGCAAAAAACCAAGCACGTAGTAACGTCCTTACACTACGACTGTCTAGAGCACACTGCCTGCCGGTCGCCCGCAGGCCGCAGCCGCTCGGTAGCGGCGGCAAGATCGTCATCTTTCGGAGGCAGAGCGCACACCGTTAGAGCGCCCTCTGGCGGTGGCAAACCCCACAACACCACAAGAAATTAGTTGCCAATTCGCTGTAGTTAATTCGTTGAAAGAGTTACAGTAAAAAATCCTATATGTGCCAGCCACAGCAGAAAATGTGAATGACCTAGAAGATAAACGAAAAACAGCAATGTTAGAAAAGAACGCATTACTGATTGTGCTTGAGCACAATAAATAAACTAATAGATGATGTTTAATCAAACTGGAGATAAGACTTGAAAGAAAACCAGAATTGGACAAGGAAGGTCATGAGTTGTCCAAGATCATGCTAGCAAAAAAGTTGAAAAATGAAAGCCAAAGTAAGAGAATAAGAACAACTGATAAGAAATGACAAAATGTCATTCATGTAAAACGTTTTTAAATGTGCTCCTTTAGTGATTCTTGAGAACCAAATTTCTAAATTCCGTGAGCGCATTAAACTTGATATCGACCAAATACAACTACTGTATTTATGAAAATTGATTTTTTCAGAGAGAATATGTGTGGTTTGAAGGTAGAAGTTAGGGAGGCCTTCCAATTATTGGAATAGAATGTATTTTGGTTTTGAACAATCATTTTTGTTTACTGCTGTCCTTTTTTGAACACCCACTACTTTCTTCTTCAACTTTTATCTTGTTTTGTAAACTTCTTTCAATTTTTCTATGCACAGAGTGTGGGGCACACCTTGTGCATAGATTTCCTGTTCCCTTAATTCCATACCAAATGGGGCCTACTTCCTCCTTCCCATGGGAACATTTTTGTTGGAGGCTTAAACAAACTTAAAATCTAATCAAATTGTAGTGCTCTACCTTAGTTACCCCTCATATCTTGATTCTAGTTTTTCCGTGTTCAATAATATTAAGATGTATCAATTTAAATTCATTCAATAAAAACTTCTGACTTCTTTTCTGCGTTTCACCGATACCTACCGGAGAAGTTTAAGTAAGACCGCTATTTCACTTGCCGCCAAAGAACTCAATGGCCAAAGTAGCGACATCAGGTCTTACAAGTGGTGACCCCAGAACCATCACCGGGTCCTAACTGATGACCCCAGCGGGCTCACCGTCGGGCTGATGCCTCTACATTGCCGGCCCTTTACAAGTGGTGACCCCAGCCGCTCCAGCAACTGGAGACCCTGCAGCTCGCCAGCGGTTTCACCATCGGACTGAGGCTTCTACATCGCCTGCCCCTTACAGCTGGTGACCGCAGCAGCTCTCCAGCGATCTCACCGTCGGACCAATGCCTCTATATTGTCTTCCCCTTACATCTGGTGACCGCAGTAGCTCTTCAGCGGTTTCACCAACGGGCCGAGGCTTCTACATTGCCTGACCCTTCCACCTGGCGACCTAGCTGCTCTCCAACTTCAACCAACGAAACAACCTTCATCGCAAATTCCGTTGGGTGTTTCTGCTATCACAAGGACTTTAAAAACGTGAAAATGCACAACCAAGCCGCCAAAACGCCTACAGCTCGGCCTCATCACACGGCCTTATCGCTCGGCCTCATCACACGGCCTTATCGCTCGGCCTCATCGCTCGGCTTCATCGCTCGGCTTTATTGCTCGGCTTCATTGCTCGGCCTCATCGCATCGCACGGTCTCATTGCTAGGTCTCAACACTAGACCTCAACAACAACTCTTTCTCTCATCGTCTTTACATCTATCGATCGAACTACTTTCTCTCAAGGGGGAGGGTTCTTGTAGTGCTCTACCTTAACTATCCCTCAAATCTTGATTCTAGTCTTTTCGTTTTCAGTAATCTTGAGATGTATCAATATAAATAAATTCAATAAAAATTTCCGACTTCTCCTCTGCGTATCACTGATACCTACCGGAGAAGTTTAATTAAGACCGCTACTTCACTTGCCGCTACGCTTGCCGCAAAGGAATTCAGGTCTTACAAAATTTTTATACTTGACTGCTTAGGTATGCTAGTAGGTAACACATAATTCACTTGTATGTAAAATATCAGTGTATAATTTGTTTCTTAAATAATAATGGTGTTATTTTAGTGAAACTGTTGACCCTGAGTGTAAGTTTATTTTTCATTATCTCTTTACTTCAGAAGCCTCAGGTATGGATGTTCAAAAGAAAACTTTTAGGCCTTCTTATCAGATAAAGTCTCAGAAGAGAATAACATCTAAGCATCCCAAGGGTAAAGCAGCATTTGCTGGGAAGTTGAACACTCCTGCTAAAGAGAAGCCAATAAGTGGGAGACATTTTGATGGTGTTACTGGTGAACAAGAGATTGTTAGGAGTGAAATTCCAAAAAGTGTGCATCAACCTTCTTCCCTACCAAACTTCACAAGGACATCTAAATATCAGGTATGTGAAGAAATTTTTTGCTCATATTAGTTGTGTAGTGATCTATTTGATTTTTTAACACTTGAATTCACTTCCTTGTACAAGTTTGAATTACTGTCCTAGTAACCAAAGTTTACTTTACAGGATATGTCAGATCCTCTTGACATAGCATTTGATGCTGATCAAGAGCTCACATCATGTATAGAAAACTACATCAGTCTTCAGGATGAAGCACTAAACCAGCTAAACTCAAGAATTGAGAAGTAAGTGGATTTATTCAGATGTTTAGGAAATTGCTTAAAATATGCCTTTTTTCTTAATAAAACAGGCAGATATACTGATCTTGAAATTGTGTCTGTACACGTGTGATCAAACCAACTTATATTTCTTACGGATAGAATAGAGTGTGGATAAAAATGATATACTAATTCTTTGGCTATAGTTAAATCTTATGAGGAGCTAAAGCAAATTTTAAGTGGAGGCTTCTAGGTTTAATTCTGTTAAAATTATTTCTACAACCACTTTTAAAACTTTTCCTGCAATGGGTTAAACTGAAGTTCTATATTCAACTCAAATTTTAAGTCCATTGTGTTAAGCAATTTTAAAAAAGCAAACAGTAACTGGGTTGTGGCTTCATTAAGTGTTTTGGTTAATGTGTAGCGTTTGCTAATAATCTAATTTCGAATTTTGGGTGCCGAAACATAGTTAATTAGATTAAAATAAACAAGTTTTCATTTATGCACTTTTCATCGCAAAGGAGTATTTAATGAGTTATAGCGGTAGGTTTAGTTTTGTCTATGATGACGAATGCGCTCGATTCAACAGCTACTCATCTATTTTTGAATTTTTGTTGCTTGAATCACAGTAATAACATCAAAATAAACTACTTTTCTTCTATACACTTTTTGTGAAAAATGAGTATTTTATGAGTTTGAGCGGTAGGTTTTATTTTCTGCGCGATTGAGCTGTTTAAGTACGTTTAAGCACTTTGTAATTTATTACTTGCCGGCCCCACGGAGCCTGAACCCACTTCTAGAATCTCATAGTTAATAACACAATAGAAATTATCACCAAACAACAACGAGTTATAGCAGTATCAGCCAGTATGTTAACCTTTGTCTTATATGGCGGGAACGGGCTCGATCATTCAAGCGCGTTGGAAGGAAGCGTCCACTGCAGTGTTGCCATACGACGCACTCGATGAATTACTTTCCGCTTCGAACACTAGAGTTGCAATAACTAATTCACCGCTATAACTCGTAAAATACTCATTTGCGACGGAAAGTGCATAGAAAAAAACTTGTTTATTTTGATCTTATTAACTATGTTTTGGCACCAAAAATTTGAAATTTGATTATTAGCAAACGCTACACATTAACCAGTATTTTTAAAAATTGGATAAATGTGAAGGAGACTACAATAATCGATTTTCCATTTTTTGGTGCTTGAATGTAGGTAATTAGATCGAAACGAAAAATTTTTCTTTAAGGCACTTCCCATCAAAAATGAGTTTAACAAGTTATAGCGTGAACGTAATGTAACTGAACTAATCCAACCTAAAGTGACCAAAAGTAACGTAAAGTAATGTAAGGTAACCTAAAGTACCGATCATTCAAGTGCATTACAACCATCGGAAGGGAGAGTTCATTAAGGGGCCTCCCCTCAAACCGATTTTTCCCGTGCTTCAAAGAATTGAAATGCGGTAGGTAAGCTGTCGCCATCTATCGTTAAATTCTTATTTGCGACGGAAAGTGCATAGAAGAAAAATTGTTTAATCGATCTAATTACCAATAATCAAGCACCATAAATTGGGAAATTGATTAGTGTCCTCTCCTTCACAAATACCAAAAATTGAGTTAGTGACTGCAGGTCGGTCAGCAGCATTGTAAAAATCCCCTCCGTGACCATGGGTCACATCGTTGGAAATGTGTTAATTTTATTTTCCATAAGTTTTACAAGATTATGTGCAATTAGTTTAAGTGAGGCTAGGAATGAAAACCTAAAAGAATTTGATTGAAAAGGTTGCAGTGTTATTAAGAGTGTTATTATAAATGTTGAAGTACAACTTAACCTTGAGACAGTGGCTAAAGATCAGGATTAAGTTAAGTTTTGGGTTAGTTTAAGTGGGATACTGTAAGGTGGTGAAGGAGGTTTTACAGCACAAAATTAATTTGAGCTGAAAAATAACTAAGCTGCCTAAAAGTCACAACTAGGAATCAATAGGAAAAATAGGAACAAGTCACAGGCACCATATTTGATTGATATTTAAGGGTGATTCATCAATTGACTGATCATGTTTCTAATTAAAATGAAGTGAGATTGTTTGAAAATAGTTTTTCATGAATGTATTTTGCACAAACTTATTTTTTTATTGATTGTAATATAACAATAACATTCCAGCTAACAATTTCTTGTGCATTCTTTTTTGTTAGAATAGAATCAGTCCATGGCAATATAACTCCTGCTGCTGACTTGAAAAAGCTGCAGCTGGAAGCAACAGAACTTCGAGCTGCTCTAACTGAGGCAGAAGCAGCTATACATGGGGAGAGAAGATTGGTCTCAGCTCTTCATCATGACAACACCTCTTTAAAGGTATTTGTAGTCAGTCCTAGCTCCTCATCTCCAAGTAGCTTTGTCTTTTTGCCCATTGATGTCAAAATGCTTGTAAGGTTTCAACTCTTTGAAGCTTTTTTTAAATTTTATTTCTTTGTTTGCTTCTTGTTCTTTATATCATTTTTCCTTTTGGTCAAGTGAATGGCTTTGGTACATGTGTAGTACAGACAAATGATGCTAAACTTTGAAATATGTTGAGCTTTCTGTACTCTTTGGGCTATTACTTTTTTCTAAGTTAACATTAATGAGTCATGCAATTTGTGAGGCTGGTATAAAATTTGATGGAAAACTGAAATTAGCCTGTGTGCTGTAGTATTTTTTGACATTTTATCATAGTAGCTTACTGACTTTTATAACAAAATGCTTGGTTTTTACCATTCTTAAGTGTATTTTAGAGAGACAGTTTGCCTCCAAGCTAACTTGTCAATATCAATCATGTCTCACAGCTACAGTTACTGCAGACATCACAGAGGTTAGCTAGCGTGCAGCTGATCAGTGGGATCAGTGATGAACGCATCATAGCCTTCCAGGGATCTGAAGTCATCAGACAAAAGATGCCTGATAAGTTACGTCAGCTGCAGCAACAGCTATGGTCTACTGCTGATGTTGACATAGCTAGTGGGAAAGGTGTGGTGCTTTTGTACGTTTTCATTTTATTATATTTTGTGCTTCTACTTGTTTGTCATTGATAAGTTGCAATTTTTCTGATGAAAGAGGATTGTACAAGTGGTGTTTTTTAATTTATTGAGGATTAAATTTTCAATTTCTAAATTTTTATTGCACGTTCTCCCTCATGCTTCATTATTGTGAGACTCCTATTTAATGCTACCAAGCTCTTATAAACCCTAGAAATTCACTTATACGGTACTCATTGATTGTTCAAGTGATAAATTACGTTTTATAAATGTGAAACATGTGTAGTCTGATGATGATAGCACAAACAATTTTTTTACCACAAAATATCAAGTGTCTCTTAGTCCACCTGTGGTAATGAAAATTTATTTTGCATAGCCTGTGTTCCTCAATTTGGGGTATCTCTGATACGCTAAAAATGATAATTTCAGTATACGTATATTTGAGGGTAAAATAGTCATCACAAACTGGCAATTAATGCTTCCATTCTTTTCAAGAGTTCATTAGTAATTGCTCTGTTAGCTTGAGAATTTATGTTTTTATATCCCTATTATTTCGTACGCAATAATTGTAAATATTATACGGTTTGTTTTGCAGTTAGTCCTGAGCAAGTTCTTGTGCTGCAGAAGGAGTTGCAAAGCCTGCAAGCAAGTGTTGCTCTCTGTGAAAAAGAATGGGCGGAAGAGAGAGTGTGTCTCATGGAAGAGAGGGAATTGAGAGAAAAAGAAAAAGAGCTTGATGATACCCGCTTGAAAGCGTGGGTCAGAAAGGCTGAAGAAAGGTACATCTTTTACAAGGCATGAAGGCAGGTACTCTTTTTTTTTTTTGATAACCAGTAGTTATGTATTATGAGTGAATTCTTTAATCCCTGCAGTGTTTTGCGCTTTGTCTTTCTACTGAATGGTAAAGTTGAGCAATTCAGCCTGTGCCTTGAATCAAATTTGAGGAATGTTATTTATGGTCTACAAAAATTTTGTTATTTATATAGGAATGATGAAATAATTTTGAAGAATGCTGTATTTATATTTATGTATTTGTTTTTCCTGATGTGAGTTTGTGTGCATTGTAAATTAGTGTCAATGACTTGATGCTCCTGAAATTTTGTTGATTGTTCGTGATATTTAACCCATAACTAATTGCTTCACTTGCCTGCCATACATGGAACACTCTGTAAAAATACTCATGAATATAATTTCTTGTACAACAATATTTTGTTTGAAGGTTGCTGCTGAATGGCATTTCCATTCTTATTCTGGTGTTGATGACACCCTAATACTAGTGCCAATTTAATAACAGTGGTTGTAGTAACGGTAATTACCTATTAACCGAGGCCTATTCCCTCCACCTAAGGAGGAAGAGTAGCCAACCATCAAGAACCAGTTTCAATGGTCAAGTTACCAGCAATAATATTGCTCATTATCGCACACCTCCGTCTTCTGGGCGTTTCTTCCATAGCAAGGCCATGCAGCTCAAGACAGGTTTACCCGTGTTGTTTAGTTGGGGCTCAAAGATTACCAACCCACAACGTTAACATGCACATTATACATTATAATCGACACAGCTGAGTCACTCCAGCGGGTCAAGAACCATTGACTCCACCTATTTAGACTGCGTCACAGTCAGACACAATCGCTCTCTATTCTTCTCCTACTATTGGACGTTTTCTAGCTTCCTTTAACGTAATACCGTGATCGCGCTACGGCCTTTCATCCTCATTTATACATGAGGCTTATCTGTAACCTTCCATGCATCTCTGATGAGCATCTACCTTCAAAATAGATAGGAAGTACTGTGGTAAAATCTTTCAAAATTTGATCAGAAAATCCTGATCAGTTAAATTGTAAGCGATAAGCGCAATGAGAGAATGTTGCATCAATTTCTCTTGCGCTATAGCTATTTCATTATCTCATTTCAGTGTTCTGTTGATGTCATCATTCACAAGATACTATCTTCAATATTTTAAATGAATTTCTTGAGTTATGCAACCAACACGAGTTAGCCTTCATTGAATTCTTCCAAACACGAGTGTATTGTGTTACATAATGTCACTGAGGGAGCATGAGAGTGTTGGCGTGTGATGTGACCAACACAAATTAAATTCCATCGAATTCTTTCAAAGATTAGTCGGTAAAGGGATAGTAAAACTAATTTATAATCAATCATTTTCAAAGACGAGTACATCGTGTTGCGTTGTGTCACTGAGGGAGCAAGAGATTGTCTGGGTGTGCAGACTGGCCGAGTGCCAGCGCGAGTGCCGGGCCGGCGGGGCCCAGTGCGCCAGTCTCACCAAGGAGCTGCAGCTGCAGCAGCGCCAGCACCTCAAGGAGAAGACCGCTCTCCTGAAGGCGCTTGCCAAAATAGGAGGTCCTGAGCGCCTCAAGACCGAGCTCGAGGTACTTCTTTTCTCATCAAGGGCATGCTTGCACTATTTCTGGAGTGGGGGGAATAGAGCAGTTCTTACCGTGCTGGGAAGTGTTTGTTACATTCCTTCGGGGCTTACACTGATGGCGTGTGCTTGTGCTCACCAAGGGAGCTTTTTTGATTGAGGGAAACGAGGATTTACTGCTGTAATTACCCTGTAATTTGGCTCACTATTATACCTTGAAATTTTTATTTTCATACATGGTTTAAATTTCACTGCAGTGTGTTATAGGAACGCCCGTCATCGTGTAGATTTTTTTAGTCAATTTCCATTTCATGGCGTTGCTTTTGATTGATCAGTCACTTTGAGTATTGTAGTAATATTCATATGCCTATTTAACAGTTTGGTTTCCATTTTCAATTTTATCCTATCCTCTGAAAGAAGCTGCTCACGTATCGATCAGAGAAGCCTATTTATTTTCTTTGCTATTTCTTACGTCTTGCTCTTTGTCTTTGTGTTACAAATGAATATGAATTCCCTCCAAACTCTTTTGTTTTGAATTACTTTATCCTTTGAAGAACTTATTTCATTCGTGTTCTGAGCGCGCAAAAATTAAGCGAGCCTACTCCGGTTTTCAGTCACTGGACATATCGAGCAGCTGCCTGGACGCGGCTGTGGGGCACGCCAGCGCCACGTGTCAGGCCAGGGAGCTGAAGCTGCTCTCTGTTCAGCTCCAGGTATTGGTCTCGCCACAAATTGAAATTTATCGCTCTAAACTTTCTCGTCTTAACACTTGACCGCAATTGCTTACACTGAAGTTCAATGTTCAACTGAAGTTTTAATTTGATTGTAGTAAGCAATTTTAAAAATAGTAAACATTAACTGGATCTTGCCCTCATTTAGCTTTAAGTATTTCTGAAAATTGAGAGTTTGTAGACCATTGGTCGGTCAGCAGCATAATGAAAATCCCCTCCGTGGCCATCGTTGGCTCATGTTGCAGCCATGGTGTTGAAGACTAAAAGAGGCACACTGCCCTGAGTCAATGATGTTTCTTAATTTCGTCATTCCTTAGCTCATTTGACAAATTGGATTTTTGTTGATTTGTAAATATAATTTCTGAGTATATATAAGCTCTATGTGTGTACAGCGCGAGTTGTCAGAGAGTGAAGCAGCGCTGGCAGCAACACAGCGTCGCTGCGATGCTTTCGAGAGAGAGGCCTGCTACCTCAGAGATGCGCGACAAGAGGCTATCGCTAAACTCAAGGTGTGTGGTCACTAACCAGTCATGTATCCTTCTTGCTCGCCTTGTATTTGCTGCTAATTCATTCCGTCAAACCCAGATAGCGTCGTTAGATGAGGTGTTAAAATGTAGCTATGTAACAGGTGCAACACAATTGTTTCGTCCCCTCAAGGGATACAACTATTGTCTGTATGGGAATTTGCACTTCAAAGAGGAAAATGTCAGGTCCCGACCTGAGAGTTAGGTAAGCTTTCTTTTTGTAGAAATAACATGCTTTTTATTATGTTGAGGACTTCCTTTTTTCGGTTCACTGTTGTCCTGTCTTTCAGCACCTACTACTTTCTTCTTCAACTTTTATCTTGTTTCACCAGCTTCTTTCTCAACTTACTGTTTCCATGCCTGTTTTGCATAGATTCCGCACTTCCTTATCTCCAAACTAAATGATACCTTCCTCCTTCCTCTCTTTGGAATGTTTTTTTGCGGTTAGGGAGGCTTCAAACTAACATCTATTCTATCAATTGTTTTGTTGGTGTAGAAGCAGCATAGGAGCGCGTCGGCCCTGCAGGACACGCTAGAGGAGCGGCACCACAAAGAGCTGCAGCGCTTCAAGACCGAGGTGCAAGGCCTAGGTTCGGACCTGCGCAACCTGCAGGCTGACCTCAAGCGCCTCGTGCTCATGCTTTATAAGGTCTGTGCGTGGGAAATTTACGAGTTCTAGTCGTTAGGTCTTTGAGTTTTGTTGGAGAATGTGTTGGCTAATGGGATTTGTTGTCGCTACATTAGAAAGGGTGATGTTGGAAATGTCCATGTGACTTTTTATGAAAGGAAAAATTTGACTAATGTAGAACAATAAGGCTCAAGGCTTTGTCATGAATTGAAAGTTATCATGAAAAAACACCTTCGTGCTGTTTTATTGAGTGTTGGTACCACTGTTGGACAACAATACAAGAATGTTACTGTTAATTTATAGAATCTGCTGTGTGCTTAGTGCATCTAAGGTGACTGAAAGTTAAAACAAGATTATAGGTAAATTGCTTTGCATAAGTGTTTTTAGTTTTTAATTGGCTGTGTTTCTGCGACGCTCTTCGTATACTTGAGAGAAGACTGACACAGATTGATAAATTAAGGAAGATATTGCGTTGAGCTCAGCTAGTAATATGACACTTGGGATGCGCAGCTGACCGTGTGGCAGAGCGACTCGTGCCCCCCTAACACAGCTCCACCGTCGCCTCCGGCCTGGCTTGAGGGACCTCGAGCCGTCACCTCCTTCGCCCGCACCCTCCAGGCTGCCATTGACGCTTCGAGGGCCAGGCTCGCCGGCGTCAGGAGGCTGGCGGCAGACGCTGTCTAGCTGCAGCTTCTTCCCATTTGAAATTTTCGTTGTACTGTACCACGGGTGTTGCACAGTGAAATTTATTTGTTGCATGATTGCTTTTACGAAGGGTCAAAGTTGGAAATTGGACGAAAAGTTTATTTTGCCTCTAACCAAACTTCTGCTTTTGCAAAACTACAAATTAGTGGTGGGATTGTCGGGTGATGTCTTCAACTCAACAAAGCTAGCTGTGTCCTAGCAGATGTTGCTCAAAGCGTCAAGTAATTTTTTGCTTAAGGGTTTGAGAAGGGGTGATAACCGAGTCACCTTGTAGCACAAATAACTGAAATTTTTTCAATAAATTCTGGTCTCTAGTATTGCACGTGCTTTTTAATTATTTTCGAAGAAGTGAAACAAGCAATTGTTCTTGTCTTTCAATTCTCCTTTGAAGCATTCGTTGTTCCACAGAAACGTCTTTGCGAGAGGATGTCATTGCATATGCGCCTAAAAAGTTTCGACTGTTGACGAGTGCTGTTCTCCATAGAACCAGTCACGTGGATGTGTGTCGGAGTCAGTTGTGTGTGCACGGATGATATTCTATTCGTCCCTGTGAGCGGGTGGCATTTCGTGCAACTGGCTTCCATCTTGCTTCTTTTAATTGCTCTTGTCTGTTTCCCGAACTTTTGGCTTTGTCAAGGTATTCACTGCAACTGCAAAGACGCATTAACCTCAAGGTATAATATTGTATTCAATTCTGTCTATTTTGTTCGAATCTGACGAACGATGATAGGCCAACACTGAGACGAAGCATGTAACAACTTTGTATTTTGTGCTCTGCTGCTCTCAAGTATGCACAGACTCAATGGCTGTGAGCAGAAATAATGTGTGTGCCTTTGTAATCTTGATTAATTCTTATGGTAGCCATTAAAGTGTATTCTGAAGATATGAGTCTCTATCTAAATTATCGTGAGCTTAGAAACAAAGTTAATGAATAAACTGTTGAGTAAAGATGAATAGTTCCATTAGCGTAGAAACATTTGTTTGTTATTTCAAAAATTCTGATGGGAGTGGAAAGACTGAGTTTTTTCGTCGCCATACCTTTAAAGCTGGCGTTTTGTAGAGATTTTCTTAGCTTCCGAGACAGTATCATTTGCGTGCCGGGTCTGGGGCTGGTCCAGTTCAGATGTATCGTTTGTAAGTTATGAATTATCTCTACGACTCTCGGGAGTTCACATTTTCATTCGAACGCGGTGTACTAATTTTTCTATACTATTACTTCTTCATATCTTATTTCTCATTTCGCAGAGACACTCATGAGTTGGGTCGAAGCTCTCAGAGAGTAAAAAAGGATGTTTTATTCCAACCCTTCAGAGGGATACAAATATTGTATCTATGGGAATTAGCACTTCCAGGGGGACAATGTGACGGCCCGAGCTGAGAGTTAGGTAGGCCTTCTTTTTGTTGAAATAAAATGCTTTTGTTATGTTGAGAACCATCTTTTTTTCGGTTCACTGCTGTCCTGTTTTTTCAGCACCTACTACTTCTTCAAGTTTGATCTTATTTCATGAACTTCTTTCTTATCTTACTGTTTCTATGCCCTTTCTGCATAGATTCCGCGTTCCCCTCAACTCCATACTAAATGGGGCCTTCTTCCTTCCTCTCTTTGGATCGCCTTTGTTGCGGATAGGGAGGCTTAAACTAACTAATAATCTAATCTGTTTTATTCCAATCAAACCTAATGTATATCACTTTGTACATTGGTTTTCAAATGCCTGATAACTTACACGCAATGACGTTTATCGTCGAACGCTTCAGCTTCCTGGTATCAGAGTAGCTTTCTGTTCTCATAGAAGTATTATTTTGTAGGGTAGTCACTTCATTAGCAGTGTAGATATTTTATGTGCATAGCCATGTAAATGTCATTTCAAAGATTTTCGCTGAATGTAATAAAAAAGTACAAAAATCTAAATAAAGTTCGTAAGAAACTTCAATTGCACATAATATAGTATTTGTGTTTTGATTCCCCTTATTCATCATTAAGGAATATATTATATGTGCCAGTCTGAAATTCTTGCCTCATTCATATTTAGAGCAGCGGTAATCGCTGCACCTCTGATCGACGCAAGTTGATGTGGTGTGACGGAGACCAGGGGAAAGAAGAGAGGTCTGTCAATTGCAGTCTTGTCATGGTACTCAAGCATAAACAAGCTGAGTAGCTCTCTACAGAAGTGATCAGAAGTAGGTTTCCAAAAAGTTGCTTGTGGTTTGGGTGAATTTATTCCAGAGGCATTGAAGGATAAGTTTAATCAGATTTTAATGTATGCGTGCATCGTCTGTTTTTTTCGTGGGTAACGACTTGATCTTGCAAGTTAGTACACAGTTGTGAGGGAGATTTGCTGTTCGCCCAGGCCGCTTCGCAAAGGATGGGTGCTAGGGAAGCGGCTCGTTTAGTAGGTGATGAAAAAGTCATTTTAAAAAGTTTGCACAAAATGCAACATACTATCTTTTAAATTTCTTAACTGCAAATGACTTTAAATTCATTGGTATAATCGTAATACCGCAAATTTGTGTGCTAATAACGTCATCAGTGGTCGAATCATTTGAAAACAAAAACGGTGGAAATGTGAGCTGAGAGGTCACAGTGTGAAGCGTATCGCTCGTCTTCTGCCATTTGTAATGGCGAAGATGTCTGGTTTCATTTCAATGGATGCGCGAAAGAAATAGTGAGAGGTACGCGCTCTAAAGAACAAATAAAGTTAAATACAGCAAAAACGAATCAATTGTACGATTACGTCACAAGAAACTGTAAATTTACAAAAAAATTATGTGTTAATGTAATTTTTGTTACGATGTATGTAAACAAAAAGTATATTCAACAATATTAAAGAATAGGCTTGCACGTTTAAAAATTAAATATTGGAAATTAATTATAATGTTAAATACTGTCATCAACAAATTTAATTTTGTTTCACGAAGTATTTGAATAAAAGAAGAAAATCTAACAACATTAGAGAATAAATTGAATAATGAAATATTTAAATACTGGCTGTGAAGCGTCATATTTTTGTGTACTTCAGTGTGAGATTACAGTGCAGTAGATGCATGGGTGAGGATTAGTACGGTCAAATCACTAGAAATAAATGACCATGAAGCACGAGACAATAATAAAACGCTTTGAAGATGAAAAGTAACGGAAGTGCAATTTGTTGCATGATCTTTATTACTGAGATTAAGTTAATAATCCAATTCAGCTCGAAATTATATAAGTTTATTTTACCATCTTTTTTTGTAGCGCTTGAAATATTTTCCAGTATTTTAGTTTTGGCACCGCTCCTGTTATCACGATACTCGACACTGGAAAGTCATAATTTGTGATGTAAAATTGTAAGCCTCTACAAAGACTCATCTTTCCACGAGCTTGGATGAGACAGGAAGAAATCGGTGAAAATTCCAATTATTTTAATTTCTTCTATTTTTTTTTAATAAAGCCAGATTAAAAAGGTATGAAAAACTGCACACTGTTTCTATGATAGATTCATGAGTAACGAATGGAAATATTTGATTGAAAAGTATGGTGTGATATGAAACAAGCAACTGTTTTCATCATCTGAAAAACGACGATATACAGTGCTGAATTTTTAGTTTTTTTAGCGAAAAATTTTGACGAAACAAAATGTCCTTCAGGAGACAGACACGATTCCTGCAGTGGTATTAGTCTCAAACGATAGAGAGAAACTTAATCAGACCTGATCCATCAGTTTACCTTGAAAATTCATCCTTCTTAAAGCTAATCACCGTAGAATAAGCAATACTTGATACAGGAAGCTATTGTTAGCCTGCGAAATTCAACTCTACTAATTGTTTTTTCCTGTTTTATCTTCAGTGTGGGAATTTAGCTTACCGAGCTACCAATCCAGTACTCATGAGCTCCGAAACAAAACGAGACCATCTAGCGCCCGTCTTAAGTTAATCTTCTTTTTTAATTTCCTTCTTTCTTCTTCTTTTTTAATTCCCGTGGTCACCGTGGCCGAGTGGTTAAGACCGCGCGCCCTTCATGGCAAGGCGTCGGCAGTTCGAATCCCGGCAGTGCCGCCCTGTGTTTCTCCCCGTTGGGGAAAGGGAGAACCTAGCCACAATTTCCCACTTTACCCAGGTGTCGGAAATGGGTACCGGCTTGTCCGGGGGTAACCGCCATTGGGTCCTGGTGTTAGTTACAAGACATTTGAAAAACAGCACAAGATGATTTGTATCAGGCTTGATAAGGATAAAACATCCTTTATTATATATATTCTCTTTTTTTGATAGGTGTTGCTTCTATTGAAGCGTTTTCTTTTCAGCTACTGGTCTTAAAAACCTCAACGAATTCACGTTAAAGGGAAACTCAAATCAGTTGGTGAGTAGATTTTAGTGCTTGGAAAGTGGGGTCTTTATGAACTACCAAAACCATACGTTGAGTTCATCGATAGTTGTAATATTAGTTTGTAACTCAGACAGTTACTCGATTTCTCAACATGTGTAATTTATTTCATTTTTAAGTGATGCGTTAATTACTTTGATTGTTCCAGTATCTAATTAGTTTACTGTCCTTTCCACGGTGCAATGACGAAGCGTTAATCTAAGGACGAGAGCGACCAGAGCTCAAATCCCATTCGTTTGGTCCGGCAGCTAAGAAAAGAAAAAGACTTGTAGAAGAGGTTGTAAGGAAAATTTTTCTACTCAACGAGGCTGCTCTGTACCCCTTCACCCCTTAGGTTAATAAGTTGAAAACCCCTAGCTTTACTCGCAGTTGTAATATTGAAGCTTTGTTAAAAAAATGAATGCTGTTTGAAGAAGCTGTTTCTCAGTTCTTTACGATCTTTTTTTTCAAGCATGGCTATTCAGCGACTCGGTGTACCTGTTCCATTACTCACAGCTTTTTGAAACAGCACGGTCGTTTCAGTCGTCATCTTCTCAACAAAGGGTCCACGTTAGCCTTCACCCACACGCACACTCACACGCCAAGGACGCACAACGCTGTCATCAATTATCGCACTTCCGATCATCCGAAGTTTTCTTCTCCTGACTCTATCTGATCAGCCATTATGGTACAGAGTGCTCGTAGTAATGCCGTTCCTATGATGACTCTGCGTGAATTGGCTACAAGAACTTCTGTTGAAACATCCAAGTTGGATTTGAAAAATCTAACTAGGATTGTGGTTAGTACAATGGGTAATTGTTTTTAGGGCCCGCTCATAACGGAATTTTGGAATCTAATCGTAGATGATACAATGTTTTTACAGAAAGGTCATAGTAAAATTATGAAGCAAAAAAAAAAAGAAAGTTCGGATGTTGTCGCTTGAACAGCCTGGGGTAGGAGATAGGCTACATTTGCATGATGTAGCCTTGCTAACTGCGGTAACACAACTGCATCAGCTAATGTAACATGACTGCTGTAGCATAGCTGATACATTTTACCTTTTTGCTGTTAGCCTCCTGTACCACAGCTGCTGTAGGAAAGATGTAAAAATATTGTTCTCTTGTGTCCTAATTGAGCTAGTTTACAAAGCCGGGCTTGCTACTTCTTTAATTATTATCAGGAGAAATTTCCAGATGATAAATCACTCATCCAAGCAAAGCATAAAATTTTTGAGACTCCTGTAACGTCTTGCGGATTAGATAGTGTTAGAACTACGTCAAATATATGCATTTCAAAACAACCTTCATACAATACAGGGCAGAATTCTCTCACTCGGGCAACTCATTCTTGTTGTGAGCCCATTAATTTATTTGTAATTAAATATTCACTAGCCTTTCAAAATTCTCGAGAGATTTGAGCTGCCGTGCATGGCATTCTAAGATCTGAAATATCCAGGTTGGTATCATAACACTTGGCTTTCAATTTTATCCATGTCAGGTAAATAGAGAGTTTGGTCTAGGACTAAATTTTTCTTTACTTTCTTTTATAGTTCTTGGGTTTTTGCAGTTGGTTTAATTTCATTTTTTTTAAGCGAGCATTAGCTTTTCGCAAGTTTAATGAACCTCTTCCAGCCTAAATTCAAAAGAACATGTAAAAACTGGAAAAAGTATAATTTACAAATGTATCAGGTAAGCTGAGGAAGCTGAACAAATTTGAAATATGGCACATCAATAATCCCGATCTCATGTTTTCAAGGATAAGGATACTGAAGAAATTAAAACAATATAACATCAATAAACCCAGTCTAATATATTCAAGGATTTGGATGCTGAAAAAATAATAGATCAATAAATTAGATCTTATGTATTCAAGACTTTTCATGATCATTTATAAACTCGCCTAGATAAATTAAATGAAAGGAGAAGCGATCTTCGTGCGAGATTCTTCCTGCTTGTTTTTTTTTAGCTCTGTTGTCATACATTCCCCCCCGCGGCAATGCCTGATAGCCAAGCTAAGAAAGTTCTGCATTATGCAAGAGCCGTGGTTTATCAATTCTTCATAATCTGTATTTTTTGTACAAGTTTGAGATTTATCCATAATAGCTCACGTTTTGAGAGCTACGGTCCGGTGAAAGGAGCGTCATGATGGCTCCAGGTGCTGCCTGACGACCAACGCTGCTTGGGGCAATTTTCCTGCGCTTGAGGCACTCCGAGCGTTTCAGTTTACTTTCAATGCTTATTTACCGTTTTATCTATCGCTCTAAACTCCTGGTGTCTTTTTCATTTTTTGAATGTGTGAACACGTTTCTTGAAGTTCTTGTATTATAATTTTGAGAGGGCAGTGAGAAACCGAAAGTAAACATACAGTAATGAATAGCACATCATAAGCTGCTCTGGTGTTGCATTACGGCCATTGTTTGACGCTACTAGTTATATCCGGGGTTATTACCAAGGATTTATATGAAGCATGGTCGAACTGTGCGTATGAAAATAAATTTAAACATCAGAATTTTGCAAATACTAAAGATCGTCAACGTGTGTTTAAATTTTTTGATTGAAATGATTGCTTACTTTACATTTTTCAACCAATTGTCTAGATATTATTAAAAATTTCAATTATTCGCATGAGAAAAAATGTCTTTCTCAGAGCACACTCATTTTGCCTCACTGAATATATTAAATTATTAATCAGCTGCACCTCATTGAAGTAGAACTTAGCTCAAGATTTCATTTGTACTTACATAAATATGTGCTTGAGCTACAGTTTCCTAGCAAAGAAGTTGCATGAAGTTCCAGGTCTCCAAATGCGCGTGGTAAATTGCTGACGCCCGCGCTGTAGTGTTTCTCATGTATTGGAGGCTGGGAAGCAGCCACCGGAGTAAGGGAGGGTGGGCAGGTAACTCCTCTCTCCTGTAATTCACTACACACGTTCTCTTTAAAAAATTGTTTTCGCATTTCATTCTACCAGGAGGCATTTTGTTTCGAGTGCGCGTAGATAAAGTTGCTACAAATTTATTATTAAAGTGCTTTAAGTTTTACATTGTTAATGTATTTAATATTTAGGCTTCTATTTTCTAGTTCTGTATTTGCCTAAGGTTCCCATTTACTGTAAGAAGAATGAATCGAGCAGATAAAGAAAAAGGAAACTCGAAATTTTAATTTGCAGACGACATAAATGATAAGAAATAGGGCCTAATATTGTTTTGAAACGCAAGTTGATTTTAAAAAAACTGTGATTTTTTGCTTTTTCCTCTGTTTTTTAGAGGAACGTTTCTGCGAGAAGAATTTCTTTCTAACTTTGCGGCTGCTGCACTGCGCCACAGGCTGCTATGATTGCAGGCAGGGCGTGTGGGTGGGGCGGCTCGGGTTAGATGTAATTTGTGCCACCTGCTCCATATAACGGAATTCTTCTGCCTATGAAAATATTTTTTTCTTCACCGAGCATTAGCCTTCGTGTGATGTTACCTGCTACTCACTCGTGAATGTTAATTGACTTGTGTGATCTCATTTTCATCACGTTCGGGAAAACGAAAGAAAAATAGTTATTGCGTTACTACTTAGCAAGAAATTAAACTGCACAGCAATAAGAGCAGGTAATCGAACAACTTTATTGATGCTAACAGTGTATAATTTCTGTCATTTTATTGCCCTAAAGATAGAATGTTATTTTTCAGTTCTGTGAAAATCTCTTACTTTGATTTAGTATTTGAAGCTGCCGGTTTTCCCGATTGTGAAAATTCTTGTTTCAATTATAACTTTGCTGCTATAGAGACCATTGTACTCACGTGTCCAATTTCCCCCAGGTTAACAGTTTTGTACAGAATTTTTAATGTCTAAGCCCTACTGGGGAGGCAAAAGTCCGTTAAGCAGTCGAATGACAATAAATTTGAAATTACAAGAATTTTTCCCTTTGCGCTTTCGCAGCATTTTTGTTGGCACCCCACGATTTACTGCCTCTTTAGGGCGCACCCCCAGTCCCCCTATGGCAGCTCGGAAAACGGCTGCGATGCAATGGAGTGATCGAAAACAAGTCTGGATGTTCAAATAATTCAGCAAGCAACGTAAACTCTTCTAAGTCAACGTGGCAATGCTATGTGCTGTTATTTTTAGGAAAAAAATCATAAAATTCAAAATTTTTCCAAATTAAATTTACGCGCTTGGTATCTGGTCATCCTGTAGGTTTGCCAGATGCTGAGATTCTCTGCATGATTGCCAGATGCAAATTTGCTTCCACAAGCTACCACTTGCCAAATCTGAGTTGCTCTGAAGGAGGGCTAGACGCTGTGTTACTTCGCAGGACTCCCACATGCTAAGTTACTCTGCAGGGTTACCACATGCCGAGTTTCTCCAGGATTGCCAGGTGTTAAGTTACTTTTCAAAGGTGCCACTTGCCAAATGCTGAGCTACCGTGCAGAGTTATCAGATGAAGTTACTCTTCAACGATGCCACTTGCTGGATTCAAGTTGCTCTAAACAGGATTGTCAAATGCTGAGTTGCTCTATATGGTGGCCACTTGCCTGATCATGGTTGGCAGATTCTGATTAGTAAAATTACAAATTTTAAGTAAAAAATTTCTTCCTTAACAATTTTGGCAGAGAAAAAACACATGGCATTGCAAGGTTGAATTGAGAGAACCTTTGCTGTCAGCTATATTGCTAAGACGATGCTAAGTGCTTGCAAAAAGTATTCCTAGTCCTCCGAATTAGCTTTGCTCCTCAGCTTTGTGACGCGCGCAGAAAACAAGAGTGAGAGTCCACTCTAGCTTCGCCAGCAGCAACCTCAATCTCTCAACGCACGCAACATGAATTTAGGTGCACTTCTTTTTTCCTCTCTTAGGACGAAGTGAAGGTTTCTTTACTAGGCACACACATTCAGAAAAGAGAGTCCTTGAAATTTACCGCTGGCATTTCCCTCAATTGAGCACGTGACAGCCAGCAGTCAGGTCAACATAGACTTGGAGAGACCGACGTTAAGAAATCGTCAATGTTTGTCGAATTGATCTGCGCTAAACAAATCTGGCCGCCGAGCTCGCGGTCTGCAGTGGCACCGAGAGGGAGAGGGCAGCAGGTCAGGCGTGCTGAGAGGATGCGGAGGTCGAGTATATAAGCGGTGCCAACCTGGAGTGCCCGGTCAGTGTCACGCAGGCGCGGTGTAGGTAACGTGTGTTGTTGGGACGAAGCATGGTAGTCCTTGACTTGACGGTTCAAGTTTAGTTCAGCACTAGGCTGTATTTGTAACTCTTGATCCATGCTATTAAATCCATTCGCATTCACTTAGATATAGTTTGTAACCGCAATTCTGAAATTTTAGTTCCTTCGTTGCATTGAATCAGAACCAGCATTTTGATAAGTTATGAAAATGCATAGAATATTATTCCTTCTTCATGTCAGCATGTTTGCTGAACATCCAAGAAAAAAGTTTTTGTTTTAGTTTACCTCACCAGTTCACTTCACTTGGCGACTCCATGTAATAGGCTTGATTTTAAAAAGACCATAGAAAAAAGCTAATCTCTTATATGTCTGGAGCTACACCGCTATTTTTCTTTTCATGTCTATTGTGCCACACTCTGAAAGTCGAATGACTAATTCAGTTCAATATTTAGAATGGAAATGCATTACGAACGAGGATCACATAAAAATACTAATCTTAGGCTAATGTTTCTTATTCGGAGGCCTTGACATGGGTACCATTTCAATTTTACTGTGAGCTTTCGAACACAATTTTAGCTTACGCTTCCTTTCTTCCTAAAAGCACTTGCTTTGTTTGATGTCATTGCAACATTCGAGCAAGTATTGCTAAGACATTTGAAGAAATTTACGTTGAATATGACGGAATACGTCAGTAAGAAACATGACACAAATGTATGTATGTAGTCCCATAACACCAGTGCAAATTACTGTATAATGAAACTGGAACTTTGCTTAATGCTGCCAAATTTGATTTTGTACCTTCGCTTCCAGATTGAACAACGACACAGTTTGATGCTAGTTCTTTAAACGAATGTTGGAAGCCTCCGGCTGTACTAATATTCTAAATTTTGTTTGGTTCGAGAAACGTACCAGTTCGCCCATCTTGCCACTTTGAAGTTTTCCAGTGTCTTTAAATTTATTCATACACCGCTAGGTGAACCACTAGAAATTTTGAATCTTTTTCGCAGTCGAGCGAGCCCAAGGTCGTCTTGGAGTTATCGAAGTTTTGAAAACGACGAAAAAAAGCAGTCTCTGCTTTACGAATGCCTATTCGGCAGCTGACTGATCTGTAAGGATTTTTGACGAATCACGATGAGACGCGTCTGCTTCTCTTTTGAAATGTTGTTCTTATTTACGGTGACCTTATCCGTAAAATCTGTGATGCCGGAACTGGCATCCGCTGTGCTGCCTCCCGTACCGCCTGCGGTCGAAGCCAACGCAGAGCACGCAAAAATTGGCGAGTTCGTGAAGCTGTGGAAGGAAGCCCTCGAGATCGACGGACAAGATCCTGGTCCTGCAGTGCGACTGAATTTTGGTGAGTGTCACGACTTGCTTTTTATTTGCATTATATTACAGGCAGCTCATGATAGTGGCATTCCAAGCTTGCGTTTGATATCATTTGTTGAAAGCAATTTTTGACATCGCCAAGAACGCATCAAATCCAGACGAAACACGGTTTGACCGTAGACGCTGATTTGCATCACTCTAAAAAGTGTACAAATTCTTCTGGGCAGGTTTTTGTTTATGAATGAACTTGAACTATAAATTAAAGTTGAATTAGTCCAGACGTAAAGTTCACAAACAGGAAGAAAAATCATGAAATATTGATATTTCTTTCCTACGGAATAATCTCTCATTCCGGATGTTTATTTTCAAAATTTGTGGTTAACACCCAAACCTGGTCTCAAAACGACGGACTGGACATTTTTTGTAGGGTCATGGTACGCTACTAGTATTTCTTGGGATCTCTTCGTACTTGTGGAATATTTAAGAAAACGAAAGAAAACGATCATTTCCAATGACGATGATACATCAAATCAGTTTCAAGATTGGGTTTCCAATAATTCTTCATCTAGAGGTCCTTAATTGAAACTGAAACCAAATAATTATAGGTATATAATATCCATGTCAATGGCAGAATAGAATACTGAAGGCAGAACTTAAAAGTATTCTCTTCGTTTTTTATACTATGTTTAGAAGTTTTTACATACTGCTCAAAAAATGAAAACGGTGAACATTGTGAAGAACGCCTTGGGGAACATCATCTATTTGCATTGACGCATGAGCTTGGCGAATCTGCGATAGTAACCAATGTTACAGAAGCATGGATGATGGAAAAAATACTGTACATTGCACGTTTAAATTCAGGTATTAACTTACGCTTTTAATTTGTAGTGGAATGTATTATAATTTTATACCACCAGGAGATTTTTTCATGAAAATTTAAAAGAATGATTTTGTACATGAATGCTGGTAGAGTTGAGTGACAAAGATTATGAACAAAGCACTTGAAGTTGAACGCTCAAACTTTTAAAATCAATGGTTTAAGTAAATATTGTATTTACTTAAATATCTGTCGTGCTGACCGACTTAGGAAGTGCAGAAAGCCAGTCACTCTGGGAGGTAACTGCAATCAGCTGATCGTCCTTGTAGTTACTATACAGTGTGCAGTAATGAACATCAGCCAGTGTACGAACGTATGATGAAAATCTTGCAAAGTAACTCCACAGCTGCGTTTTGGAAACGAAAGAACTGGAAAGCCTCTCCGCTTAACCAGCTCCTGCCACAAAACGGTTACAACTTTATTTAGTCTGAAATTTGCAAGGTAGACGAGGCTCTCGTATTGTGATCAGCACATTGAAATTGATCTAATGAACAAAAATTTTTGCTTTGTTTCAAATGAAAATTTCATATACGTGGGGTTAAATATACGTTTCCCATTCACCCTAGCCATAACTATGCTATGACTAGCGTAACTTGGTTTTCCTTCAGTTTTACAGTAGAATGCAGGAGTAAAGTCGCACCATGTGTTTTCAATGTCAGCTTTTGGCTTTGTTCAAATCGAACATCTAAAAAGCATGTAATTTACGTTCACGCAGATGTTGCTCCAAGGTAGAACTGTGACTTCCATCAGCTTGTATTTAAATGAACTTAATTCCCTCATCTTGTATTTAAGTGAACTTAGAACTGATCAAGATAGATACCATCTAAAACCTGAACAAAACATGAAATATGTTTCCATTTTAGTAAAGACAACTTAGAACATCGCTCAAGTCGGTATCTTATCTAAGGTAGCACAACCCTCGCAATACTCGTACGTAGCTCCAGGTTTGCTCATGTCAACGAAACACAGCTGAGGCGGACCGCACTGATGAGCTCCGCACGTTGATAATTTACGGACGCCGCCGCCGTCCGTCGATGTCGCGATCCCTCGCCGTGACGCAACGTACGCGGGCCTCTCTGTCGAGCGCGCGACCTTCGCTCGTCCGGCCGTACAAACCAAGGGAACATTCCAGCATCAGTAGAATGATGCCCATTTTTTTATTGAATTGTGAGCAGTGGAGTTTTGAAAACAAAGGAACGCCCAAATTACACAAAAGAACCTTGAATGATCGACCGTTAACTTGTTTACGGCAGTTTTTTGTTGTTTTGATTGGCTTGAGCCATGCCATTATCCTGAAAGCTGAGCGAAGCTTCGAATCTTGGAAATGAAATGAGCCTTGATTGCAGCACTTGCATTTTCTGCACAAATTATTTTCAATCCCATAACAATGATGAGCCATGAACAAACGACTCTACATCTGTCTTTTAAGATTCGATGTTTGTATCCAAAGCTTTTCTGTTGCTAAGTATTTTGATACTTCAATTGTGAATTATGACGTACGCCATTAGTCATTTAGACAATCATGGTGCGCATTACTATTACACCTAAACTAAATTTAAGCCCAGAAAAATATATCTCAGTCGTTCAGGGGAATTCTGAATCTTCTATTTCAATTGTAATAATTACAATGCAATCTTTGGTGCCGGGGTTTGCCCAACGTGATGCATCATAGACACACTATCACTTTTTCTTTTGACTTAGCTACGAAGGATTTATGTGCTTTTTCGATGGCACAAATACATTGGCTTACTGTAACTGCGACAATACAGCACAGTCACTCGCGTGCACAGGGCTGTACACGGTAGTACGCTGCCTATTCTGACGATCATGTGGGCGTAGACGCACGATGCCAGAGAGCTCGGCTAGGTTTGAGTTCCGGCTGAGCAGACCTCACATGAAAGACAGGTAATAGAAATGGTTATGCCTGGCGAACTTCGCGTAACGACAAGACTTCGTAGTCAATAGAATTTTGATGGTAATATGCTCTTTTCTTCAAACACAATTTCTTCTGTATGGGGAAAAAAGATTAGAGTACGTACATTATTTTGTTTTTATTTTGCTACATTTAAATTCAGAGCAATTCATGGATGCAGTAAAGATACTTTTTTGTGGGAGATTTCATTTTGATTTTTATTCGAACTTTTTGCTAGCATGCAGACAAGTATGCGGCGCTCAGCCGGATTGAGTCTTCAACCCAGGTGAGGGTCATTGAAAAAATAGCTCTGAATGCGGTGCAAATTCTCAACCAATTAGCTCGTTTCCTTTTTATGTTCATTTGCTCGTCGATATGTTTTATTCTTACTCCACCATAATTAGCTTTTTTTGTATAAAATTTGTTCAATAATGATCAGAACAGCAGTAGATTTTGTACAGTTTTTTAAACTTAAACTTACTTCTTTATACAAAACCGTTCATCGCTTTTTATTTGTCTCCTCAAGGCCCTGCAGAGCTTTCTGGCAGTTGCATGTTAAGCTCTTGCATATTTCAGCGAAATAAGAAAGATTTTTACGTGGTTTTTAAGTGCCTTCTTTATGTACTATGATATCTTTATTCAAGATCGAGCATGTTAATGGGGCGTTACGGGATCTAGAGCTACACTTATGCGCTCTGATGGTATGCTGCAGAGCCTCGATCACGACGATCAAAACCAAAAAGCTTGCGCCAGTGACGTGCCGCTTGCGAATAGTTGGCAAGTTATTAAGGAAAATACTCTTGCATTTTCCTGTACCATCCCTCCCAGAAAAATAAACATTTAGAAAGATATATAGACATTGGTTACTTTAGTAAAGGCCCCAACGTTTTCTAGCTTCAAAGACCTTGTTATTGCACAAAAGCATTAGACCTACTCGTATCTTCCTAGCTTTCAAGGATAAATAACTCAACGAGCATATTTCATTTTACCGTACAAATATTCATAGTGTTTGCAGTGCCTTTCGAACACTGACATTTTCCTCTTGGTTAGAGTGACATCCTTTCAAGAGAACAGCATTACTAAAGGAGAGACGAACACTCAGCTAGATTTTTATTCCTCATAAAGGACTCAAGCACGCTCGAATGGGCCAACCGGACTCTCATTGCGCTCAGATAATAAACACGCCAGCCAGTGTCAGTAGTGAGGTAACTTCAAATAACCTTTTTATCGCCTCGCAGAAGATAATCTTGCATCTGCAGACCGTTAAAGGCCAGAATGCGAATAACGAGTTGGCTATACCATTTTTCTTTTCGTGCAGTGCTTGCTTATATAGTGCACTCCAGCGTCTTGGTTCACATGGTCGTTAAAAATTAGTGCATAGCTCATTTCCTCTCGTCAGTAATCACGATTTCTGTCTTGCTTTCATAATCGGGAAGACCCGGGCAGTCTTGTTTCCCTGAGTGAAAGGCATGGCACCAATAAGGGGCTTACGAGAGCGGCAAGAGACCCCAAGTGCCCCGCCAGCTCGCTTTCCTGCGCTCCGCCGCAGCTCGGGACGGCGTGGCGTAGAGCATTCGTGACGGTTCACGGTTTTAGCTGCGACTTACTAGTGATCTTTACTTATTTTCCGTAAGATTTAACTATGAATAAGATGGATGGTCTAAAACAGCGTGCCTTGCGATCGCGTGGGAATAAGTTGTAAAGTTAATGATTTGCTCTTCCAGGAATATACTCCAAAAATTTATTCCTGTAAAATATTGACTAACCGCTTTCTAGTCTGTATGCAGTGGGAGCGAACTCCAGGGTTATAAAGTTTTGGGTAAAACAATTTAGATATTTCATATAACCAGAAAAGTATGAAAGCGGATTTGCATTGAAAATGTGTTTGAATTCATTTATAGATATGAGGAAAACTGATGTAATGGATTTCAAATAAAAATTACATGAAGGAACTCAAAATACTTTTTTCGGTATAAGAACTGGACACGTAGCCGATTTCATTCAAATTTACAATAATTTAAAACGAGTACTTATTGTATCCATTATTAGAGTCGTCATCCTGGAAACAGAAAGAATAATTAACACTAGAAATTATATGCAGTTAAGAAGCAGTTAGAGCAACAAACAGTCGTTGAACAAGACTGGGTCGAGCATATGGGGCAATTTACTGTGACGAAGTGCGCTCGTTTCTTGATGGGCGTTTACTCCTCACAGTTGGGCATCCGGGACCGTAGGGCAACGTCGGTGAGATCACCTTTGTCTGCAGGGGGCAACTGCTGCGGAAATGTAGGGGCATTTAGGGTTGCAAAATACTTTTTTCTCGCGGAAATGATCATATATGGCCGTTCTTGGATAAATGGTTTAATGGATAAATTAAAGCAATCCAGCGTATGGAAATTCTGCAGGGTTGACTGATGCTGTATGGATTTCCATCTGATTGACAGCGCGCTAGAAAAACTCAAACCTGGAAACCCTGGAGGAGAAATTCTTATTTGGTGAATAACATTTCATTATATTTTATTGAAGTCGTTTTTTTGGCAAAGTAATAAGCGATATAGAAATAATGTCAGCCCTAAATATACCTAAGGCTCGTTCTCAGAAAAATGACAATCGGTCTATATCAATAAGCAACATCAGCAACAACAGTACACTCAAGAACTCTTGAAATCAAGTTTCTTGCTCTCTTATAACGATATTTCTAATGATATTTCTAAGTTAAGCCCCTTTCTGACCACACGTTATTTGTCAAATATTGTCGTGTTCCGCTTGGAGAAAAATTGGAGAAAAATAATATAAGTAAATATTTTTACCAGTTTGTTGAAACGTTCTGAAAAATATCAGGTTTAGTATCTTTGAGCATTTAAGATTCTATTTAGCATCGTAGGAGGACTCGCGAGATTTGACAATCACGAGGGCCTACATTAACAGTCGGAAAAGAACGCTGTCCCATGTGAATTCTAACATGCGAGAACCTTATGCCTGTTGTATGTTTTACATATTTTAATTATCATTTATTCGTTGAGTTTATTGAGCATCGCCACTGATTCATAGCTTAGGGATCCTAAAACTTATCTATTAAGCATAGTGACAATGTGTCAGTGTGAAAATTTCCTAATTTCTATTCATGCAGAGTAAAATATTTATTGCATTTTTCGATTCACAAACGGTACAAATATTGTTGAGAGCTCATTAAAAGGAATTGTTTCAGGGTACCCTTTCAAAAGGACTGTGTTTATTATAACTGCATTATACTACTGCCTCCCCATCAGGATTAAAATAGTTTTCAGTAGGCAGGCAACACATCACGCTGTGCAGACATCCTCCTTGTATTCAACGTACACGAAACATATCATGTTTAGTTCGATGCTGGGCACTGTCCACCCCACGGTCTGCTTAAGTTATTGGCCACGAGTGCTTGTGGGCATCCGGTTACGAAGGTCAAATTGAGAAGAAAACTTTACGGAACTGACAGAGTTGGAAATGTGCGCCGGCCTTCGCATGCTCATGTAAACGAGTGCACTTAACGGCGCCGTAGAGACAGACTTAGCTGCCGGTGCGCTGCAAATGGCATGTGCAGATTGGGTTGAAGGTACATTGCTTACAGCATGTTCAGATTTGGTTGATGTTGCTATTTTTACAGAACGTGCAGATTTGGTTGATGATGCGATGCTTACAGCATGTGTAGATTTGGTTAATGTTGCAATGTTAACAGCATGTGCAGATTTGGTCGATGGTGCAATACTCACATCACGTGTAGATTTGGTTTTGGTGTAAAGCGTAGAGCAGGTGTACATTTAGTTTACCGTACAGCGTTGATAGCGAATACGACTATTATACTTGTGGTGCACTACAAAAAAAAAATACCCAGAAATGATAAAGTATAATTTTCGTACAGTTCGCAGTATTCACGCGTGTCTGTTCCGGAGCTCAATGCCGATTAGCATGCAGATATGGCTTTGTGGTTGGTATACATACCGATGAATTTTCATACCCTCCTATTCGTACTACACTCCTGCCCTGGAGTGTGTGCGTGATTGCGTGCTTTGTGGGGACGGCCCGGGGTGTTTTTTTTTTTGGGTAGCAGCCCAAAAATGGGTCAATCGGCTGAATGATGCTATTTCATTTTAATTATGAACGTACAAAATTCCACTGGACTTTGAAATAACTTCAGAAAATTTTTTTCTGTCTTATTCATAGACAGAATTCTTGTCCGAGCACTGTGAGGCACAAAACATTTTTAATTTTTTTTAATATGGCCTACGCAGTGAATTTTTTGGTGCACGTATTTTTCAAGTTGCACAATATAAATGAAGATCTTAAGATACATATTCTTCATCTAAACATCAGATTTTTTCTTATCTACTTTTGATATTTTTTAGAATCTTTCAAAAACTTGGTGCGCTTTTTCTCTGAAAGTTTTGAAAACCATTAGAAATGTCGCAGCGTATGGGAATGAAATCTCTGTTTTGAATTACAGTACTACGATATTTCTCAATTCTCATCAATGTGTAATTTGGAGTGTACTACAGGACCTAGTTCCAATGCATCTTCTGTATAATTTTTCATCGGCTAGCAGCTCGAACTACCTTCTTTGCGAGGAAAGTCTGCCTTCGCAACAATACCGAAAAGGAGACTTCAACGTGCCAAGAGTAATGATCCACACTGTTCCAACTGCGGTTCACTGAATGAGAGTTGAGTCCAAATTTGAGCAGGAAGTGAAAAGCTTCATGCACATCATTTGACAAAGTCAGGAGAGAAAGAGAGAAAAAGCTTCTCCTGTATGTTTGGTCAGTGACTCTTCCCTATTATTCAAATAAAGGCAAGAGGAAGTGCGTTTCTGTCCCTCTCAAAACTGTGAAGTTTTTGTTGATCAAAACTGTTTATCACCGCTTGAGGTAACTGCTTATTCTCCTTTTTTGTGTGTGAATCCCTTGTCTCTGAGATCCAGGCGTCTATGCTTCAGTAATTCACAAGTTAAATTTGCTGTGCTGTGAAAGGTCGTTTTGTTGCCGATGGCTGTATCGCCATAAAAATAAGACGTAACTTTCTATTCAAGCAACGGTCGGACAAGAAACCTGCATTGTTATGCTTGGTGAGAATATCACCGTCAGAACGTTATTATATCTTACTTGTGTGCTGAGTCTTTGTTAACTGATGTTTCCGGTAGATTTCTATTTACTCACCAGCCTCTCTAATTCCTTGCTGACCTGGGGATAAATAGGACATTTTTAAAGTGGCTTTCAGTGTCACAGTTTTCTAGCATCAAAACAATTCGAATCTTGGCAATGGTCTTGCAATATGTAAATCTTTGCAATAAATCAGGCAATATCTACAATTGTTTCATTGGTTTAACTCTTTCCGCACACACCAGTGGAAGTAGACAATGTTTTAGGAATTTTATGAGAAAAACTGCATTAAAAATATCCCCCTTGTAATCCACGCTATACTTGTCAATTTATTTTAAAACTTTATCGAGTCCTTACTTTATCTATGCACTTTAGTGACACGAGTGAGATCAACTTACATTACATTTTGGCTCGTCAAGCAACTACATTCTCCAAGTACTATTCATGAAAAATTTCAAGTATATTATCATTGTTCAAAACATATATTTTCATTGTTAAGTTAAACTTGAGAAAAACAAGCATAAGATAGTGAATCAGCAGAAAGTATTTGATTGATTTGATCTGTCGCGCTTCTTAATTTCTTACTCGACAACTCAATTTCCCTTCCTGACGCCAGCAAATAAAACGCTACAAATTTCTCTGTCTTCCCATCGTTTCGGAAGGAACTTTCATAGATTGAAACCTTAAAAAAATTAGTTTTTTTACTCTAACAGAGTAGTTTTATTTTTACTGTGAGCCCAAAAATAACGTAGTTCGTTGCATGTGGGCCCTTCACTGCCGGCTTAATAATGACATTACATTCCCATTCTGGACGATCTACGTGAAACCTTGTAATTAATGTTTTTTTAAATTGCACAAGTGGAATATCATTTAGCCAATTAATTAGAATTTATTGCTCATTAATGCAATTATTGTTATTAATTTGAGATTCATTGTTACTTCAATCAACATTTTCGTGTGTTACTTAACGGAGAAAACAGTCCAGTGGTTTTTACTTTGAAAATCCTAAGAATACTACATTGTCAATTTTTCAGCCCTCGTGGACATTGCAGCTTCATCCAAAAATGGCTTCATGTACAAATTGGGAACTCTGAAATATTTCGTTTCAGCATTGCATGCATAAGAATGTTCGACGTACCTTATTATTGTGATACTCAAGGTTTAACCTCTATTTACGCTCAGTTAAACGATTATCTCGGAGAAACTCGTGGAAGTTTGAAGTTAACTGCCACCACAAGGGCGCCAAATTCGGGCACCTCGATTGGTGCAGTTCGCTACGCTTGTTAACAAGAGACGTAAACATTTCAGTGATAGGAAACAGTGAAATAAAATTCAAAATAAAAGAAGAAAGGCGAAGACACTCGTGAAGGAGGTCAGTGTCATGACACGCTGGGTTCCCCCCATCAGAGATTCAGAGAAGCAAAGAATGAAAAAATGTTTACCTAACAACAAATATTAGGACACGATAAACTTCTGCAACAAGTGGTGGTGATTCTGTAGTGGGTAGCTCGGGTTACCACGAGTAGCGGGTTCTCCCAAGTGCATTCGGCCTTCCTCCCGTAGAGTTAATGTTGCTCAGTTAATGAGATAAACATTCTCCATTATATTTATGAATGTGCCCATCTTTCCTTTTTTAAATGCAAGTAACGTGATCGCTCCTCGTTTTCACACTAAGATTATGCGAGGAATAAAACACGGAGATTGAATATTTTTTTCCGTTGCATTGAACGTTTTGGGTGCCAGGTACACTTGAACCAAGGCAGCAAAAGAAAAGTAGAGGAATAAATTTGGAGTCTGAAGTTTAATTAGCCCACTAAGAAGCGTCGTTTACAAATCTGGGTATAAGTCTAATTGTTGTTCATTGATATAAGTTATTGGCAATGCTAGGAAAACTTAATTGATCCGAGAGCAGAATATTTCCATGTTTTCCGACTTCGTATGACGCTTGAAGGAAGCTTAATTTTGCAATCATAATCATCAATTCGTACGTAAATTGACTGACGACCAAAATATTTTCGTCGTGGTACGCTTCTGTTCTCAACATTAGGAACACTACAATACTCCGGTATCTTTAGCGAACGCTTCAACAACTGCTTTTAAACCACTGTTTATAGATTACGTTAGTTTAAAGTTCTTTTTTTTACTAAAATGAAGCCGCATTGTCCAAATGCTCAACGTTTATTTTATTTGCTCTCAAGTGAATACGAAATTCATTTGATCATTGCTCATTTTCATGGTAAATTCTTCTAATTTTGAACAAAAGTTTCTTGTTTCTCTTAATAATTTTCGCAGAACTGTTTAAAACACAGCTGGTGAAACACTTTAAAATTTCCAGAGTGTAGCAAAAATGATTCCATAATTTTTTGCTCATTTTTTCCTGCAAAAATTTTCTGTAAAGGAATATAAACTTGGAAGAATTTTCATATGAATTCGAAAAAGTCTCCTATCATGCTATGCTTTTGTTCATAAAGTATACCATGCATAAAGTTACGAGTGTAGCGCCCTAATGTACGAAACTCATAACTGTGATATGTAAAAGATTACAGTTCATGTCATACATGTTTTGCAACAAATGCAATTCAAACTGTGCATGTTGTTTGACAGTATTCAACTTATCATGATGCATACCATGCTGCTAATTATTATGCATTCTATGGATAACTTTTTTATTTAAAGGAGAGTCGTAGCAAGATCACTCTAAATTAACTCTAAATCTCGAAATAAATTTCCCTCAAATTCAAAATGCTGACTCTCTCTAATGTATACGAGGTGGAGCGCAATAATATTGATTTTCCTCAGTTCGTTTTTTTATTAAAAATGTTCACCACATCGTTACGATACTGACGCATGCTACTCAAAAATACACACGCATTACATCGTGTAGCTTACGAAGTACATTCCATGTGAGTGGTTTAGGAAATATTTTTGATTTCTAATTGAAGACCAGATGTCCCTTTTTTAATTTTTGGTTAAAACTTTTTAACCGAGTTTTTTCTGTAGTCCTAATAACCTTCATGGAATGACATGTTCACAATTGTGTTGAAGCATTTGAGAGCAATGACACTTAATGATGAAAAAATTAAAATCAGCCAATCCAAGGACCGAGCTAAAAAGTTTACTTACATAAATTTTCATGCATCGGAGGACATCACATAATGCAATCCTTACATTAACGATTTTGTACCTGCTAACTCCCCTAATTACTCATTTCAATATTTCTGGCTTATGAATATAGAATAGCGACTGTCTGCATATGTTGGATTGCAGGATAGGAACCGAGTAATGCTTGATTTAATATTGAAAAACACTTTCACAATTATTGTCAAAGTGTTTGTAAATTACTTAATGGCCGACGTTGACGTGCAAGATTGTGTAGTAGGATTCTTTTAATTTTAACTGCAGTATTTCATGGTCGATAAGAGCGTATTGTTTCAAGATCGTTGCTACTAGACACAATGGTCATTTCACTCACGCATTATGCATGACCTATTAGTATGGTGGGTAATGTAAGGAGACATCGACCTAAATCTAACCGTGATCTCGCATGTTACTCAGATGAGTAAAGCAGCAATCCTGTCTAGCCTGCGTTCATGAAGCCTGTTCGGACTTTTGTGGATTCAAATTCTCTGGATGAGTGCCCTTAGGTGATTGCTGTCCGACGTGTGAGAGGAATTTTGATATCTCCGAGGATACGGGGATTTTAATTGAAGCTTCCTCTCTGGGTTAAATGAATTGGGCTTATATCTCTCAATCTGGCATTAAACGCTACTCACACGTAACACTTGGCAGCGCCAAAAATGATTTTTACGCTTTATTTTCGTTGCACAAATTCTTGTAGCAGGCAGCACAGAATTTCCACATCCATGACATTTTCATCATAAGCGTATGCTTCCGGTTACCCTGCAACACAACAAAAAATACAACACTGAAATACATAAAATACAAATACTGAAAAATTCACATGTACTTCACTTCGTCTTAGTACCCCATTGAAAGTATAAATTCACCTTGCCACATTTACGATGATTCTTGGGGAAACATTTTGCTCTACCAAAGCGGCCGTTTCTCAACGGGCTGCCAGCGAAGACGGTTCAATTTGCCCGGCGAGGCGCTTCTCTTCCTGCCTCTGTAATTAGCAATGTGACAGGAAGTGAGCACATCACTTGCGCTGCATGCTTACCTTCATCCGAGTAACGTTTAGAGACGCATTTATACGCTGTGTTCGTTATTGGATGACTATTATTATGCCTCGTTTATCAGAGACCCAGAAGTATTAGGCTGAAGATGTAGGTCATGTGTTGAAGTATGACCTGGTGCCAATAAAAGTACAGGAGAAAGTGAACGGGCCAATTTTGTTGAACAAGTAACTGACAGTCTGACGAGCATTTAAATATTTTTTAATTTTCAGTGTGAATGGTCTGTTTAATTATGAATGGTGAATTAACAGCAAATTTTAACATGTACAGCTGAATCTGTGCCGAAGGTGATTATAGAGCCTTGTATTTACTATAAGTTACCGACGATCAAGTTTATATACGAGTACATCATCGTAAGTGAGCCTCAACTTATCTCGATGAAAATGAATCCCGGCTTATTTCGAGTTATTCCTACCTTCAATCAAGCGCATCGTATAAGTTGAATTACTGTCACTAAATGGAGAGAAGATAGCAAACTTGACAAAATATTGATGTATCAACTTTTTTTAGCAACAACTTCATAATTCCATTAAAACAATAACGCTTATTTCCTCGTCAATTGTTTTGAATAGACTCCAAATTTTGTAGTCACCATTAACCATTATTTTAATAAATGTTATACGGTTCATTTATTTACTATATTAGCATTGAAACTAAAGAGACAATGCTATTACAAGAAACTATTGCTAATTTTCAATTCGAATTCAGTGATTGAATGCAAACCATTTTTCGCCTGCCTATCAAAATTTAGATGCAATAGATGATGCAAGGGCACCCGAGAAACATTCTATCTTGAAGTCAAAAATTAAATTCACATTAGTTTATTTTCACACTTTTATAGGTTTCTGATTTACTGCTTTGTCTTTGGTGTATGAATTTCAGAAGTGCGGACCGTAGCAGCACCGGACAACTTCCACATGCTGAACGCGGTTCCCCAGCACGTCCGCAACCCGCTCCACATCAGGAATGCGAACTTCTCGCGTCTCCGTAAAGAGTTCATTCTGGACCACATCTTCGTGGACGCTGTGGAGCTCAACGCTCCCTCCCTGACGGCTCCTTCTGGCTTCCTCACGTCCTCTTTCTCGGGCAAGGACATCGCTTTACGCTTCGATGAAAAACTTGGTGAGTTCTTTGATTAACAATTTTTCGGCGGGTGATTTCCATTCTTGTGTGTATTTTGTTCGGTGTATTTCAATTCGCATATTCAATCATATATTTAACCATTCTTTCAATATTCCGTGGGCTACATGGATACAACAGCCATTAGAACATGTGCTTATACTGAGGATGAATTAAATTCTGAACTTTAGGTGCATACCCTATTATGTCTAGTAAAAAATATTTGAATGTACAGTATGCTTACACATAGTATGAAAGCGTGGAGGCCTGCCAGTAGTTTTTCAAAGTCGGTAATGTGAAAATAGTGTTGATATTTTGAGCTTTTTCTTCTGGCGTACACAAACTCTTCACGTACGTAACTCGAGCGACCTTCTGCAGTCAAGAACGCTTCAGCATCAGGGAAGGAATGCGTGTTATTATTGAATCCTTACACGCAATTATCATCTTCAATACAAAACTCCATAAATTTTTTATGTACTTTGGTTCAGTAGCATCATCGATCGTGACGGAATAATGGAGTGTGCATGATGCGTCTAATTTATATGGTCATTGGTTAGTCTGAAAAAGCAATCAAGAACCACCCATGTGATCAGAAGACGCAGATCTTATCTTGCTGCCTTGACTTCACAGTGAAATGAAAATAAATAACAATTGTGATGTTCGTACCCACTGCCTGTCGTTAACCTTCATAAACACTGCGCAACCGTCTGGTGCAATGGTTAACGATGCAAGTTAGAGAAGGTTATTTATCATTGGCAAAGCGTTCTCTAAGCTCACTCATCTGCCGCTTTCAAACAAACGGCTGATCCTTTCGGAATAGGGAACATATGTCACGGTGTTCATTGAAGAAACAGATGTCACTCTTCCCTCGAGGGAATGTCTGTCATTGTGTACATCGAGGGAACATATGACACTTCGCATGCGCACATAACTAAAAATTCATCTCCATCAATAGGGAAGAATTACTGTTTTCCAAAAGGTTCATGCCTGGGAAGAGAATGGATAAAATCTAAACATCCGTTGCTCGTATGTATGAGAGACTATAAAGCCAAAAATCTCATCAAGGCTGTTTGTGAAGAGAGAGAGACAGAGAGTGCCTAGCATTACCAGGGTCGTAGAAATGACTGAGACGCTGTTGGTATGTTGAGAGCGGCCAGAGTTCTACGCAAACGACATGAACATCCTGTGTCAGGAAAATAAACTGAGGTAGAGCTTGTTTTCTTCATAAAATTGTTATTAGTTACATTTGCTGAGTGATGACGTTTTAAGTAATTTCATCAGGGTTCGGGAAAAGTGGATGTTTTGACTCCTACCTACTTACTCATGGATTGTGATTTTTCCATGAAGAGCATAGAAAATTTTCACAAGTGAAAGAATGACTGCCTGCGTTTACCCAATTAATTTCAATTATTTGTTCTCACAGCCGCTACTGCCATGAGAGCATCCTTCTTTCCTTTTAGAAAATTCTGTTCTCTGACATAAAAACTTATGTAATTCCTCTGATGAGGTCGTCGATTTGATCTGTGCAATATATGAGCGCTGTCATGTAATTATTCGTTCACTCATTTACTTATTAATGAGTTAAATTGTTTATTAACATGCAGACTTCCTATCCCCTTGGGCATAAATTTACGTTACTGATTGTCTTAATAACGCTACAGATTATTAAATGGATACCTGACTCATTACTGAGCATCATGAATGACTGTAAATTTCTCTTTCTGAATTTCAATTCACTGATATAAGAAATTAGTCGTTTTTATATAAGTGAAAATTTCACGGCAAGCAGTATTTTACAAACGTACTCTATCGAATAATTTAATCAAACGCAGTAATTTTCAACGGGCATTCTTCATTAGCTTCAATTGTATGTGTTAGATCCTTGACATTTGCCTATTTCTCGAAAACAGTAAGATGAGGTCGACAGGATAGACCCACGATTCAACTACTTTACTGCGAAGAGATATTTGATTTCGCCTCTGTTTTCTTGCTTCATATGGACTCTGTGTTTAGGCTACAAGTACGTGATTTACTTGCTGTATCGACATATTATGTTCCGGAACAACTTGATCGTTGCAGAGTAAAATTTCATGCCAGAAAATACATAGAGCAAACGATTTTCCTTAAAGACTATGAAGTCCTTAAGTGAGCAACTCGTCCCGTCAGGGTTTGTGAATGATGCCACTATTTTTGACGGGTCGAGTACTGTAGTTATTCATTTGTGGTGTATGCTATAAATGAAAAAGTTTGTAATATAATGTAGCTCAAAGCTCAATCAGTTTTTCTTGGCCAAAATTGTCCTCTTAATTTTCTTCACATACAAATTCTTTTCGTCACTATTCTCTCGCAAGTGAATAGCTTTACTTTTTTACTACGCAGGGAATTCACAGGGCTTCAAAGATTTTTTCAAGAAACAACCTATTTATTTTATACATGAGTTAAGCACATGATTTTTTGGGGTATACTCCAAAGGTCTTGAAATCCCTGAATAATAACACACAGTGGCTGCTTGGTTGGTCGGTCGGTTGGTCCGCCTCTCTGTCACGCCCCTAAGTATTTACATTGGGGGAGTATTGCGAATACGTGGATGTGACCGTATCTGAGATAAGACGTGAACAGTGTACGTGATTTATGTCATCTATAGAACATGTTCGAATCCCGTCACTAGTTTGTTTAATACTTTAAAGTAGTTGCCTCACATTTCTTACTAACTTACCGCCAGGGTGCATTCATTTCTTTGTTTATTCGCTCATTAATAAGTTAAATTTTTTAAAAATACAAACATACACATCCTGGCCCTCTGAGAATAAATTTGAATTACAAATTGTCGTAATAACGACACAGATCACAAAGTAGGTACCTGAACACAACTGTGCAAAATGACTGCAAATTCAGATTTCAGAATCGCAATTTATTTATATGAAAAATTCCATCATATTGTTTCAGACTATTTTTACAGATAAAGACGCTTGTATTCTCGGCTACTCTGAAACATTTACTTATTTATAACTCCACCGTATTCCTTTCGAAGAGAATGATAACATTGCAGTCGATTATGCGAGCGTCAATTTTTTCTAAATAGTCTCAGTTCTTCAACTAAAACGACACCTGATTCAAGTTATTTTGAACTGGATATTAAAGAGACTTATTTTCATCTGCTAAAGTTGAGCCGCGCATAAGATGTCGTATAGCTCGTGGATCGACCGTAAATTTTTTTGGGCGGTTAGAACAGAAGAATTTTCAAGGTCCTAATTGGGTTTATTATTTCTTAGCAGGTCTCTTCAAGCGTATCACTTTCTACTTTACATGATCATCCCTTTTACATGGCCATCCTAGTTCCCCTTTAGTGTTGCGCATCAAAGTGCTAACCGCGTGTTTTTGTAGCGTTGAGCGTGTTGCTTGTAAGTGTTGCAACTCCAAACCCGAACCTACCTCGCCACACAGCAGCTCGCAACGCCGCGGCTATGATACGCTATCTAGCGTATAGAGGTCTTCACCTTTGATCGCCCCTCGCTAATAACAACGTGCTGACATTCGCTCGGGTGTTTGCCCTTGCACACTTCTTTGTCAATAGTTGCTCGTTTGTGTTATGACTAAGCTATCAGCTTACTTCTACTTAAGTATAAGTATAAACTAGAGAGCGCAGGGTGGCCCACAAAAACCCGACCACTCAGTTCAAAGGCATATAATTCGCTAACTTATGAACCGATTTTAAGTTTCTCTTCTAGATAAATGTAAAAATTGTTCTCGGAAACACAATGAAGGAGGTTATAAATGTACTTTTTGGTTTGATTCTTACAATGCGAAAGGTGTCAACTCACCCATTTTAAAGCAACACTTTCGAATAATTAATGTTTTTTAGCATGAAACGATGTCAATATTTATTCTGGCTATAAAACAACACAAAACGTCGAAATTCAGGAGAAAATTATACGAATACCATCACAATTTTACATTAAACATTTTATTAAGCCAAATATCATTAATTCTATGAAAGCCTTTATTTAATAATTGAGTTGACTGATAAAAATTTCTACGACAAACCAAGGAAATTTAGTTAAAAACGGGCTAATGGTTAACGATTCAAGTGCAGATTGGGAAAATGTTCGGATTATGCTGTCTACCCTATGCTATGCTGTTAATCAGGGCATCTATACGGTTTCTGGTTTCTCTTAGGTGCATTCTTTGGAACGTTCTAAATTAACAGAAACCAATAAACATGTTCCGCTTCTTTGATTTCGAAAATTTAGAAACGGTTACAAGACTCTTACTTTAGTAAAATTCTTACCACAGTTTCTAAAAGTGTGTTGAGTATGCAATGCAACGTAAAACATCTCGCAAAGAAAAAACATTTCAATATCATCGTTTTTAACGTACTCATTATAGCGATGATGTGTGTGAGACTTTTTCCTAGGCTACGGATTTGATTAGCTGTTCTTTATTTCGAAGGAAATCGAAGTAAATTAAAGTAAAAGCAACAAAATTAATAATGAACGAAAAAAATTCCTGTTTTATTCAATGATTTCTAAAGTTTCTAAAAATTTTTTCGAAAAATTTCGTATTAAACTAAGCGTTTAATGTAGAGCTAACATTTCTACGGCTTTAGTCGTAGAAAGAACCATCTACTTGTGCGTCAGTAGGTGATAGAATAATAGCACTAACGTGTAGCCTCGTACTTACGTACATTGAATTAAAAACAACAAGCAGTTCGTTTCTTCTCATGCGATATCCGTACATAAAGCCTAGAAGAAGCCTCAATGTGTGAACCAACTGATTTTAATTTTAATCCTTCCCACGCCAGTGTACACTGAGCGCATGCTCAAGTAATTACAACTAAGCTGAGACTGGATCTATTCATTTATAGGACGTGGCTGTGAAAAGCAGGTAAAATACCGTGGCACAAGGCCGGTATCGCTAATGCTCCATAAACACGTACTAATGGCCTCATGACAGGGAGAACTTCTTCATTTCAGTTTCTAATTTCTCAGGCTTGGTGGCGGACGGAGTTCGGGTGACGGCGGCCATGACACTGCAGGACGGCACGCGGATGCTGACACTGGATGGGTTCCTCTTCGGCGCACGCCAACGGATCAATTCTGCGCTTGATGATATTCTGGGCGAATCGCGCAGTGCGGATCTTGACACTCCGCTTGGTCCTCCCCTCGATCTGAGCGTCTCCCTTCCTCAGCCTCCAGCACCTCCTCCTGTCGAGGAACTCGCTCGTGGCTCCCAAGGATTCGTGATACAAACTCCTTCCAGACTTGTTTCGCCTCCCGCGCTTCCTTCCCAGCGCGTGGTGCGGCCTCCAGCTCCTCCGCCAGGATTCCCAGCAGGAATCTCGGTCCAGTCTCAGAGTTCCTCAACCCTCGGAGTTCAACCACCTGCTCCTCAACGCGGGTTCTCTTCCCAGACGCATACTTCCGCTAGGTTCTTCCCCCAGCCACCGGCTCCTCCTCTAACGTTGTCTACCCAACACCAGGTAAAGTTATCACGGCAATCCTTATTAGCTGTTTGATCGAATAATGCCCACAAAATATAAAAAAATGTTGTCATTGTGTTAGAGAGTAACATTTCGCTAAGTTTACGATCTTCAAATTTTATTTTGGATTTCAAAACTGAATTCTTCATTCCATTGAGTAACTTTGAATTAGTTCACCACTGTGTAGCAACAGCCATGGCCTTCCGTTACGAACACTTCTCACGCCTCACAGGCATCGCTCACTTCGCCTTCTCTGCCCTCGCCGGGACCCGCCACACTTTCTTTGGCGTCCAGCGGCAAGGTAAGAGCATCCATTTTTTATTACGATGACAAATGACTGCTGATCGAAAAAACTAAAATGCTTCTACATCCTAGCCCGTGCCTTTTCCTTCACCCGAGCTTGCATGGGCTCGTACGGAAATACGCTAGAGTCCGTGTCAACACTCCTCATGACTCACACTCTTCCACGTCGCACCGCGTAAAATTTACACATTCGGCATTTCCGAATTTGACGGAAACGTGGACCCCGTTAAAACTTTCCACTGCTGCCCTCCCCAAAGGGATGCCCAAGGTTGCTTAGTGGCCTCTTACTTCGGCACGGCGTCACATCACGAATATGCAACGCACACTCATTGTCACCTCCTTCCCAAGTGGCGCGGTCCCTTTCTATGCTTTAATGAACTGCCCACCGCTGCTGCTCTCAAGTTTGCATGAATGTGACCCTTTTTTTTGCAGGTCCATCTTACACAGCGAGTACAATTTCTGCTGGAAAAATTGCCTTATTGTAAAATGCAAGCAGTATTATATGTTTATTGCACAGCCCGTTTAGAAATGGCAATCTGCGTTCAAGCGACTTACAATTTGGATTGCTAGATCCACTTACTACCAGTTTTAATGCAGTCAAAATAGTAAATATAAAGCGTCTCATCGTAATGCGTGCGATAAATTACTGATTTTTACTGAGACACATTTGTGCGATAAATTACTGATTTCTGTACATTTTATTGAAGTTTTGTTCATTCTGTTCTATGTGAGCCGAGTAGACCGATGAAAATCTAATGGAGACAACTGTTTGGCGTAATTAAAATTTGTTATCTTTTTGATGCTCTTGTAGTTACAACAGTTATTCAGAACTTATATTTTTCTCTCATTGGTAAGTTCATTGTCATGAGGTCACCTTTTGCGTTTATAATTTGTTTCTAAATTATATTTTCCCCAGTAACTTCGCGAGTGTTAGTTTCTATAAGTATCGAATGGTTCTAGAACAAATGTTTCATTCTTCGTCTCTCTCAAATAGGTGTTATGTAGCATTATATCGGAAAGACTATGATCAAATGGTTCATGATTTTTATGTTTTATATTTTCGTCTAATAATCTGAAAACGCATGTTCACCTATTTTATTAAACTCAAAGTGCTAGGCTCAATTGGAATTGAATACTTTTTATTTCATATCATTGGCTCGCACAGGGACAGAGAAACATTGTACTAAGCGACATCTAATTAGATTTAATCTCTTGTGTTGATTGGCTGAGGCTTCTATAAGCACTAGGCTATAGAAGTGCAGAGGCGTTGCATGCGCTTGTACAGTCTCAAAAACAAAAGGACCCGGAAAGCGACCGAACTGGGAAATATTTTATTCAGTGAAATTACATAGAGAGTTGGCTACTGTATTGGAGTCGACAAATTTGTCAAACGGCGCTCCATTGTTCAAAGTATAATTAAATATTAGAATTGAGTTCATCAGTTGGAAGTGTAAAAATGAACTATAAATAAAATACACTCTTTGTAAGTGTTAACATAAATTTCAATGTATTTGATATGTAGAAATTCCTTCAATCTTTCCAGTATACCAAAATAATATTGTTAGCGAGCTTTCTCACCTCAGATAATAGTGAGTTGCATCGTCCAGCACTTCAGGAGATATTCTCAGCAGTGGGCAGCAAACCTGGCTTTGGTAATGGCATCCATGAGGCGCAGATCACCGTAGTCCTAGGCATTACGAGCAAGTTCTGTCTAGTACAGGGGGTCCCGACCTGGGATGCGAGACGATATTCCAGGGGTGCGAGAAAAGTCCAAATAAATAGTAGGATATGGCAATAAGCTGGCATTTTTATTTCAGCAGGTGCGATGTTCGAATGAAATTTCTTCAGGGATGTGAGGTGAAAAAAACGTTGGGAGCCCCTGGTCTAGTAGAAAAGGTTTTCAAACTCTCACTCGGATGTCAAAACTGGCCTGTAGTCCAAATTAGAAGCTAGATCTTCAACAGACTTTCAAAAGTTTCAGCGTGGTATATTATACTTATTTAACTCTCTCCACCATACTGGAGGAAGACATGAACCATCACAAAGCACACGTCTGGTAACATTCAACATAAAAATCGTGTCCCTGAAAGGGTTACGTAAAAATTGAAAAAGTATCCTATGTATCACTGAGAATTTTGACGGCTAGTTTGTACTAAGCTAATTCATAATAAGAATTCTAAGTACTAAAAATGCAGCACGTAAGATAACAAGCCTCCCTGAATCTTAGAATTATAAAACAGAAACTGAGTGAAGAGCGATTTACAGGCGTCCGATAGTGATCAATCTATACGACTAGAATTTTTGACGATCGTAAAACCAGAACATTCCAGTATGACAAGTAATAATCGGACAACGGAGACACTCGAATGAACAGTAGGCATGATGCCCGACATGCTGGCAACGGAGCGCCATTACGTCTCTGATCCAGCCTCACGTCTTACAAATCGCTTTAGTTCCGTCCACGGCGTAGCCCCCCCACGGGATCTTTCGCTCCACTAACGCCACTTTCTAATCCAAAAGTCATTCGTACTTGGCAATCCCTGGGGATCACCATCCGTGCTTTCGCAAAAAATCTGGTTTTCATCTCTTCCTTGGCGATAACGGCTGTTCTTTTGCAATCATCAGGACAGAACAGCCATGAGGTAAAATATGTTCTGTCAAGACGGTCATTAAGTCAAGCTCTGTCCGGGTTTTTCTTCGTCAGGTGAAGAATCACGCTGAGAACCTGATCCGAATTTCATGGTTAATAAAAAGAAAGTTTTTTATTGAATTTTCGTGAAGTTGATTGGGATCAGCGAATGGAATATTGAGAAATTAGTAGGAACTGTATTGAAACTTTTTTACTGTAGGCGTGGAACAACAAGAACAAACCTACAGCTAATCAGTACCGTGCGTTATAGAACTTATTTTTCTAAATCTAGTTAAAAATTTCTTTTCTTTAAATTGAATGCAGTATTTTACTTTCAAACTTGCAGCGAAGAAGGAAAAATTTTTGCAAAAGTGATATCGGTGATGTATTTCAACACAGCATTATTTTTACATGGAAGACAATAAATCCATTATTTCAATTCATTTTAAATTCATTGATACTTAGCAACAGTCTTGATCCATTTGGATATTTATTTAGGCTGTACTGAAAGCACTTAAAATTAAGTAACGGTCAATTTTATTGACTAAGCTCAATATTTCTTCCACGAATTCTCATTCATGAGCCTGGTGAGGCACCAGTATTGTTTCATTATCCAAATTTTCTCCTCGCTTCTGATCATAGTGCGTAAAAATGACCCACCTACCATGCAAACATAGTAGTCTTAACATAATCCAGCCAAAACTTTGTCACAAATCCTTCACTACAGGCAAGAAAAGATTAACTTCAAGCCATCAATATCCTTCCCCTGCATCCAAGCTTGCACAGCTACACACACGCAGGGAATATGGAGACGACGGGACACAGTGACCCGCGCTCTCTAGGGTAACCCCACAGTAACTCCACCTCCTCCCCCCACCCTCTCCCCGCTGGTGTGGGCTCATTACCATACGCAAACACAAGGCCTTTAACCTCTGTTGATACCGCACTCCTTGAAAAAAATACGAACTTCTTTAGTGAAAGTAAATTACGTCAGTTTTTCGCTGTCATCTGCCAACATTGCATTTTTATGCATAAAAATTTCTCCTATGTGTAGTTTACCTTTCCTATTAATCTTCCTTAATGCTTTTCTATGGACCCTGATTCTACACTCCCTAAAAAATTATTTTGAGTCCCATGCTATCCTTCAGTCCTACCCTGCATGTGTGTAAACAACTCTTCAACAAGTTTATGACCTTATCAAGCCCCTCCTCGACAAGGTCTTTATTTTTACTTTTGATTTTTTAAGGAGTGGATTTTTTAGCATAGAAGTTCTCGCAGAGCTTACGTTTTTGAAAGGTTACCCTTGTTACCCTTGCTGAGTCTATAGCCTTTGATGAGACCCCTGAAACTAGCTTTCTTGTCTGCACGATTGTAACTTATTTCAGGTAGTGTTTGGTGTCAGCGAAACCACTGTAGAGGCATCGTGCGCATGTCTGATGTGTCTTCGTCTTCTTCGACCTAAACCTTTCGGCGATACAGAAGGTCAAGAAGGGAATTGGATGTTTTTGTGTACAGGATCATGAAATTTAACTCTTTATTCATCTGATTGCCAGCCTTCGAGGGGCAATGGAATGATTTATTATCTATCAATTTGCAATTTATCCCAGTGAGAGCAAAATTACGTTTAGAGAGCATGGGGGTGGAATTTTTCAGATGTTGGTATCAGAAAAATAAGTGAATTGCTGTTTTTTGCAGTATTTCTCAAGGTGCACGCAGTACCGTGTTGAGTAGTATACACCAAAATCGCTGCTATCATCAGAAAAACAAGCATCTTTGTGAGTGTTTTTTCGCACAGGAAACACGTAAAAATATTGAGAAAGGCTAGGCCAGCTGGAATCCTGAAGTGAGGGCCATGAAAAAACAAGTCAAATACTTTGTCATCCAATGAGCTGTGTTGTTATGAATGTCTGAAGTCTAACAAAGTTAGAAATGAGGTCCTTCAGCAGGCATAGGTTTTTATGAATCCAACGGCTTTAAGGCAACCAGAAGACCTGCAAAGAACCAGATCGACTTCATCCTAGCAGAGACACTAAATTAATTTTACACCTAGAGTAATTCGTAACTTAAACCCGATTTCTGAGCTCGAAATGCTGATAGGATATAAACATTATTCTCACCGAATTTTTTCAGCAATAGAGCTTTTCATGTCCAATGCAAAGTAAAATACTTATTCAAATAGAGAATTTCTTTTACACCGTATATAAACGAAACTTGAAGAACGATACGTGTAATTTGAGAATAATTTTGAGTTCTCCTAATTTATGAGTGTATGCGTTTGATCACTCGCTCACCTCAGTAATAAATCATTGTTCCTTTTATATTTCTTGTACGTGGTAAAAGAGTACAGTGCGATTTAATTTTCTGCAGAAGGTGTCCCGGACTCTATGAGCATGCGTTTTTATCATACTGTCGAGCTAAAACATGCGTTTATGACTTTTTCGAGCAATATTACATCCACGTTTTAGGTTTGCTAACTGATCGTCGTACACTTATGTCGCGTTAAAAGATAATGACGAACTTTTTCTGTGTTAACGCCATGTACCTCAGTTTTATATCGGGGTCGTTTTATGCCGCTGTCTTTAGCTGAACACAGGCTTGACTGGGCTCTCGTTATAGCTGAACTGAGGTAGTTTGTTCTACTGCGTAACTGCCGCATGCGTTTAACGTCTTATGAAATCAACATCGCTTGCATATCCGTGAAAACAGAACTGTAGCACGTTATCTTCGTATCTTACTGAAAGGTCCTAAAAGGTCTTACTCTGCTACAAATTCTTGACGTCGTCGCAACTGAGAGCATATCTGTGGTGTAATGATACATTTCTATGACAGAGTATCAGTAGCGCGTTGTGGCCAAAATGCAAACTATTCCACAGACATTCGAAACGTGGCCTTGACTGAACGCTTCGGCTACGTGGTAGTCCGCTGCGGCTTGAAGATTTGTGAGACGCAGAGTTATGAAACAGCTCAGCGTCTCCCCGTATTGGCTGGCGCACAGTGATAAAAGCGGATTGTCTATAATAATCCAATAGCATTCGATGACTGGAACGTAGCATACGTTTGTATTGGGAAGTGAAAATTTTCGATGATTTATTTTGGATCTGTGAAAAATTTTGTCCTTAAATTTACTTCTTTTAAGAGCATTACACAATGCGTGAGTTGAGATATTTCATTTTGATTTTAATTTTTACGAGTATATTTGTTGGTATACTTTGTGATAAGAAAATCCCTACTCCTAGAGTTATTTTCTCTGCTCATTATTCATACGAGATTTTTCATGCATCTTAAATTTCGTGTCGATGTGTTGCATGGCTTCGCAGCTTTCCCATGCACATCTCTGTTGTAGTTGAGGCTTTTACGAGCCCCTGATAAAGCCCTCCAGACACTTCATTTGTTCTGCAATGGCTAATCTTCTCGAGTTGTGAAACGTTTCAAGTTGAAAAGAGACCATTTGCGAGCGAAGATAGATGAAATGACTAGTGATTGTCCCAAATATTCACGCGAAAACATTCACCCGAGTCACGCAAGGACTTTCGTTGAGAAAAGAATTCTCAAAATTATACGCTCCTCTTCCCAATTTTGAGTTTATGCTCAGTCTTGGGATGAAATGGGACGAAAAAAAACACTTCACATGAAATAGATCTGAAGAGGTTACACGCTTCCCAGATCTCTATCTCGCGCTACAGTTGATCTTAATGCGTTTTAAATTTGAGGTCTTTTTATATCAGACCACCATCTGCTGATAATTTCCTTATTATCATCGGGGCTCGACCACGAAACCGTTTCTAGAGCAAGATAACACGTTGCACTTTCGGTCTGTCTAGACTACAACTTACGTAAAACCTCCGAACATCATTAGTACGGTGGAGTTGCTCCTGGGCGCCCGGCTGACACTCACCGCTTAGCTTGGACCTCTTATGTTCACTTCATAGCTTGATAATTCGTCACGAGAAATTTAACTGCCAAAATTTAATGAGGGTATGATTTTTCACGATCAGAATTATGCGGTTAGATTTGTTTAACTGATGATTTCAGCGAAGGAATTTCCTTCCCTTTCCTTCGAAGGAATTTTCCGAGTGGAAGCACCGAAATTCGGTTTAGCAAAATGTTAACAATAAATGAATAAACTATGTTAAATTTTAGAAGCACTCCTTACTTAAAATACTTCAAGGCCCAGCGAATCTTTTTAGTCACAGTTCTAAGTCAATTTAGCACTCTTACTTGAACCAAGTTGAAAGAAGGAAAATGATTAGAATAAGTAATTAAGTCTTCAGCGATTGATATCAATTTACAGGACAGTTCACGTGTGAACCAACCTTTTATAACATTCGGTATCATGATTAGTCGAAATGCTCTCCCTTCATTTCACTATCATCATAAGCGAATAATGGGCTAAGGAATTTAGAGTCGCCTAAATACTTCACAGTTTTACGAATGTCTATTAGCCTATTTGAAGCAATTTTGGTTTCCAACTCTACTTTGATTTACAATCCTGATATTTCCACTAAATACTTATCAAGTTTTCAGTTTTTCTTCGTTTCGACTTTCTTTAATGTACTCCTTGAGGCTTTAACCGTCGGAAATGGGACTACCTCTCAATTCATTGCCCTATCAACCTAAATTAAAGGGATGCTCTGCTTCACATTCATTCTCGCACCTCCCTGACCCCATCAGTCCACAATCCAATGCATATCGACAACATACTAAACAACTGCAAGCCAGTGTTTTGTTTTACAAGTTACCCTACTGAAAGTGTGGACGTAGATGGCTCTGAATATTCTCGTAACTCCTCGTTAGCCCGAATAATGTCAATTCTATGGAATCAAAAGACATTAATAAATTCATTTCACCCATGGGACATAATTGTACACTAGACTGATAATTTTGTGAATTTTTGTGTACGAATGTAATGTAATGTTTAAATCAGGGACACCAAGTCAATATGTCAACCGAACTCAACTCAGTCTCAAATAGGCTTAATACTAATTCAATTTAATTTCAAACAATGGTCGATCATTGTAAACCTTGAGATTAACAAAGGAATTTATTTTACTAAGTGTGATTGCGACATGACCTCATTACAATTTCGCACATTAAATTTGAAGCATTTATGAGTTTCTACGTGACATCACTGGCCCATGTCACCACAGTGGGCGGAGCCTCTGAGCAGCAAGGAGTGAACCGCTTGTATCATTAGAGGCGCGCCGCAAGCCATCTGCTCAGCCTCAAACTGTGCCAGTCACGTCTTCTAGAGAAAGGTTCAGAGCCATCTTCTCTTGAATTGAACCTGAGCTTCTTTAATTGCTGGGAGAAAGGTAAATTAGGTCTAGTTAATAGAGACAAATCTCTGAGCAGTTTTCGCAAGCATAACAGTTGTTTCATATAACTTATTCTTTATAGCCTATTGAAATTATATGGTTGTTACTCACTAGAAAAGCCGTAGATTTTAAACTTGGTAGACTTGAACATTTATCTGAGAAAACAAACCTAAACCAGTCCTTTTAATACAACATAATACAATTGCTGGTAAAGTTTAGTTTAGAAATGATTTCAAACCACAATTTAGCATAAAAACCCACGCTAAGCCTATTTTTAAAACTTTTTCTTAATTAGCGTAACGTTAGTGACATTTTACTCATCGTTGTGACTGTCTTCATGCAGAACCGACATCTATATAATTTAACTTTTCTTTGTACATGCCGTACGTCTGCGAGTTTTGAAATTCTACTGTAATTTAACCTCCCAACTATGTGTCCTGACGTTCCAACCGCTTGAACATTATTTATGCAACTGCTTGTAATTATTAAACCCTAATTTCAGAGGATGGTAATTCTTGACTGCTTCCTCAGCCACTCAATTGCGCTCACAGTGATTGCAATTCCGGCCATTCAGTCGAGTCACTTTAGAAAGGAATATTTTCTGCATTTTTACCGCCGGGTCTTCAATTACGGAGCTGCGTTTCGGCGTCACAACAATGGTCTGCTTCCAGCGCGCTTGCTATGGTCATGACTTTGTTGTTGTTATCACTGAAGGCAAAGAAATGGGTGTTGCCTTGAGAGGGATGAGTCGGTTCGCGGGGTATACGAGCTCTAGAGCTGATTTTTCATACGAAATCCTTTTAATCTCATTTTTGAGATTTTATTGTACACATGAATTATGATAATGAAGAATGATCAATTTATGACGCTGATATTAAACATTGTTTTCAAAGTGTGAGTGTTATCAATTTTAATTTTAATTAATAACGTAGATAAATTTTTTCTACGTTGGGATATCCCTATTGAAATCAAATAAAAAACATGCGTGGTTTTAAAACATTTCGTTAACGCAAAATGAATGACTGTAGGTAGTATTTTATTAACATCACACGAAATTCTGTCGGTTTTTCCTCTCAGTGTAACAAATTAAAATCTTATTCTGCATTCCCCCTTATAGGAGTGATCCATCTTAGCCTTTTTATTCGTCGACATTTCCAAGAAACATCACGTTGAAGGGATGACATTCTCCGAAAGCCCTTGCGTGATATCTGGTCGTCATTAATTCCGTTTAGAAGTCGCTGGCTGTCGGGCTCTTGACAGCCTGCGCTTCACTGTGATGTATTACGGAATATTGATTTGTTTCGCATCCTCTCACATGCTTTACAATAATTGGGCTGTGCAAAAATGGGATACAGTAATTAAGTAGTTTCTTATTATGTAGTGGACGTTCCTGTGAAGAAATTAATTCATCAGGGAATTTTCTAGGTTTAAGTCGTTAATTTTATTTTCAGCTCGAAACGCAATAAATGATATATACTTCATGACATTGTTACATCGATTCGTTTCTTGAAAAAAACCTTGGTTCTTTCTAACCACTAGCTCAACGCAGTCTCATGTGTTTTTCTTGCGAAATGAAGGCAGATAAATGTTAAAATAATAGTAGTACTCCAACACTAGAATCATTTACTTAACACCAACCGCAGCATCACATTAATCAGACATCAAGCAATAATTTCATGGCCATAAAGGCGAAGAAACTCGTAGATGGAACAGCTGTATTTAGCACCGCGCCAGGACACCGCTGAGAGCGGGAGCTCTGCACCCTTCAAACACTGTGGCGGACCGAAGCAATTTTTGGGCTAACGTGGCTGCATTTATTTTTTTTCATCTCCTTGTTTAGTTCTAACCAACCCTTATTTCAAACTGTCAGAGAATTATAAAAGCGTCGGAGGTGAAATTCCCTGAGAGCAATTCATTTGAATATTTTTAATCAAAAGCTTTTCATAATTAATCAAAAAAAAAAATTACGTTATGGTCAATATGTGAAACTGACTTCTCAACTGTTTTTCACCGTGAGAAAAATGCAGCGATTGATGTTTTCTTACTGTTTCATTTATTTCTTATGTTGACCCAAAATAACATAGTGTCCATAGTGTACAAAAGCAGGCGGTAAGTTCATGCTCTCACGACATCAAACCTAGAAGGTGACGATTGTATGATATGTATGTTCATCAATTATGAGTGCTGCATCATTAATTATTCTATAATTTTTTCCTTTAGTGAGCCAGCCTACTTCACTAACTGAGAACTGCACACTTTAACGTGTATTACTTGCTTCCAAACTCAGGAACACATAAACACCATTGACTCTGGGTGCCACCACAGTGTCCAAAATGCTAGCCAGAGCAACTCCAGTTCAATAATCTTTACTCGCACGAAAAAAAAAGAACGACGCTAGAATATTTTGCGAGTAGAATTTTGTGGTCACTGCTATGACTAATTGTATTTCATATTTATCCTAATATTTATCTTCCGAAATCAAAACAGTTTCATATTTTGCACTACTGTAAAAAGAGTGCAATGTTTTATCACGCTGTGATACTTGCTAACGTTGAGGCAGAATAGTTGTCGGCATCTCGGTTAAATAACCTCTAGCGTCAAAATGGTGCAACCAATAACGCTGTCACAATTACTTTGTGATGATGTGTGGTTCCCAGTAGATGTCAATGCTCATTTCCGTTTCCTGGTTAACTTGATTGTGGTCTTGGTTCAGATTTCGAGACGTATCGGTACGCGTCCAATGAAAGAATACAAATATCAGCTTGAATAAGCAGTAATGCGACGACAAAGGTACAGAATCAGTTCACAAATCGCTGTTGCACCTCAGGTGAATTTTGTCAAGTAGCTTCGCCGTAGCTAAAGGTCTGTTATCTCCTGCACATGATCGAATATAGATGAGGGCTTGCGAGCTTTATTTTACAACCTTATGTCTTTATTACGTATACGGTCCTTATAAAGTTTTTTATAGCGCAAAATAAATTTTGCTTTACGGCACAAGATATTTACATCTAAAGTTAAAAAAAGAAACTCATTATATATCAGTAACACATTCATTTTCAATTGTACGCTCAGGGAGGAATTGAATTAAAAAAAACTGGGGATGAATAAGTGATTTCATGAAAGCGACGTGAGTCTCTTAACTTTGATTAGCACACTCTGGTAATTTTTATCATTCTTTAGTTCTCAAAATCTCTTTGAATGAACATTATTTCGACTGTCCAATGTCCAAACGATCTCTTATGGAGAGTGTTACGTACGCACTAAATATGTGAGTTGCTGAACTGATGCACCCTAAAAAATCAGCAGTGTGATTCGAAGCTTCGTTAAAAAAGTATCGTTATAGCTAGCTTCCCACTAAATATCATTCCTCTTCTGCGTCAGAAAACGTACCTGAATTACAAAGAACTACAAACAAGATCTAATTCAACTGATGTAAAGAATTCAATGAAATCAGTTGAAAGGTCTAACCAATTAGAGTAATGAAAGGGCGCAGTGGAGTCGGTTTCACACAACGGCGGCCTTTGTGGTAAATTAAAAGAGTTGCAGAGATCTGAGATCTTGTTAGCTATAAGAAGAGAGAATTCCAAAACTTTCACTTCTCTTATGATGATCAGCGTTATGATGTTCACGAGTACCACCATGTCATACAATCCCTTCATAAGCACGATCTCTTCAGGTGCTCATGAGCATCGCTAATACCTTGCCAATACGAACTGAAAGTTCCCTCGGCTCGGCATGGGAGTTGCAAAGTAAGTTGTTCATTAGCACATGAAGTATTACTAAATTTACGCTCATAAACAACTCGTCTCAATGCAAGAGGGGCATTCAAATTCAGCTTTTAATGGTCACATCTCTGATTCAGCGGATGTTGCTCATTGGTTGCGTTCTAGTGCAGAGAAATGATCGCCCAAAGCGCCATGATTGGCCTTTCTAACGTGTGAAGACTCGGAAGGATGCCTCTCTGCGAGTTTTATTGGTTGGTAATCGATTGGATGACAAAATCCTGGTCAGGATATACGATGCCACAATAAATAAGAGAACGTCACATCAGTAACATTAGGGAAAGAGATCACTGTAAGATGGTCCTAGCCTCACCTATAACGTAACCTGTCTTATAACTTGATGAGAAGAAATCTGATATTTCTTTAGAACAATGAAAAATAAGTAAAGGCTTGAATTTTCTTACGTTATCAGTATTTTGCGTGTTATATTTCCTTCCCTAAAGCAGGAATGCTCAAAGTTATCAAAACTTTTATCGAACTACATGACCTAGAATGCAGCTAAAAAAAAATAACCAAGTAATTGGTGTAGTATCTGAAATACCTAGAGCAATTGTACGCCCATCACCTACCTGAAGCTCTCGGGGCAGATGGTGCAAGCGCTAATATGCGCTCAAGTTTGTGGTTGCAGCGAGCCGAAATTTAGGTCGAAGCTTCTTGCGTGGGTTAAGAAATGGTATTCTTTACTGGTTTGGCTTTGAAGTAGTGTATTTGATGGGATTCCACCGAAAATTTCCCTCTATTATTAAAAAACATCGGAAAAGTATGCATGATTTTCGTGATACATCAGCTTAAACTATTTATACTACACTTGTGCTTTTGCACAAAAAACGATCGTTGGATTCGAATAGTACAGCATTTGAAATCGAATTTCACAATATACCATAATTATTTCTGCCAACTTTACGTTCACTTAAATCTGAGTCCCATCCTCGCAAGCTCAGGTTCCAGCTGTTCGTTATGGTAATTGAATATTTCATTACAATTGAATTACTTGAAGTGATGATGAGAAATAAGGTCTTTGCTCTCGAATAAAATTGAATGCGGAGCTGTGAGATCTATCTAATGTTATTCTTTTAGAATTAGGGCGAACGGAAATCTTTATTTTCAGCAATACCGTTGAAAACGTCACACAATGCTAGGTTTTGATGGAGTAATAATTGATAAAAGTAAATTAGAAACATAAGTTATTTTTTTTACAGGTAAAGATTTCAAGTATTCAGTTTGAAAAGTTATTTGTAGCTATGAAGTTTCAGTAATAGCGTTGAACTTCTGGACAAAAAAAATCCAATTCAGACTATAGTTAATGAAGGAATAATCTGACTCTAGGTTTATGCGAGTAATTCATCACAAATTAGCACACTAATGGAGACAATGGAGGTTGTTCGAGTAGGTGTTATCTACGAAAAGTTTGGAAAGGGTGGCTAAATAAAAAAGTATACATTTTTCTGAATGCTCATCCGAACATCGTTAAGACAGGTGTCGAAAAATAGCTGATGAATTAGATTAACATAATTTTTGGTATTTATGTAGACTCGTAAGGTTCTTCAATCTATGCTAGGTCATTCGACCTTCCTTCAGTATATTTGCCCTGAAGTATTTTACGAGCATCCCCAGGAGAATTTCGACAGCAATAGAGGCGGGTTGGGAGTGCGTCGTGAATGATGAATCGGACTTAGTAACAAATCTTGGAACTTCCCCGAATAACACTTAGGCATCACACCCACTATATCGAGATTGATGAGCGATTTTTAACAGAAATATTTTTACAGCAAATGTCCACAAATTGTTTGAATCTGTTGACATCCCGTTTGAATAAAAGTCCAGGTAAAAATCTAATTGAATCTACACAACGTATGTTTTGCATAAATCACAACTGACCAAAATAAGTGAGAAAAGATAGGCTCGGGCTTTGGAGCAAATGCCTCAGAATAATGGAAGAAGAGTGATTAGACTTCCTTGTCGTCGCGATGCTCTTTAAATGATAAATTTGTGGGCAATAAAAGTATCCACTGTGGTTTTCACTGAGAAAACAGGAAGAAGTTATATTTCCATTCATTCATGAATTTTCTTGCGTCAAAATTTTCAAGCATTTTCATAACATTAGACACAGCTGAAAATTTCTCAGACCATTAATTACCTCTGTCGTTTCCACTAGACTAGATGCATAATTCTTGAGGGTAGCACATCGCTCATTCAGATATTTTATCATACAGATTACACGTACAGCGGCGGAGAAAAAAATTGTACACAATCAACTCTATAAATCTATACATTTACATCTAAAAAAAATGCACACGGGATTTTCCATGGATATTTCACTTGCATTTTTATCATGGGAAAATCAGAGGAGCGAATGATGATGTAGAAGGTCTCAATCAGCTAGTCTCCGCTGTTCCCAACACGCTTCCCTCCAGTGAGCCGCCATAACCCGGCGAGACGGTATTTTGCATACACTGCACCACAGTGCCTTGTTATGCACTTTCCCACTAATTTTGACACTTTATAACTTCAAGTAGTCATAATTTGTTAGGCCAAGCTTCTAATGCAAGAAAAGATCTGGACCTAATCCTGCTACAGTGGAGAGTGTCGGTGCTACATGTGGCCGCAGACCTGCAGTGGCAAGGCTGGTCAATTGCAACCTAAAAAACCGCCACCCTCTTTCCAGTTCCGTACCAAGGAAGTTCAACTCTAGTGCCTCTAGCATGACTACTGCTCTCAATAACAAGATCTTAAGGGAGAAGCGTTAACCGATTCATATACAAAACTTTTTTTAATTAAAACTATCACTGTGAGAACAATTCAAAAACGGCCGCACAAGGGCATGAAACTTACAGCTAGACTTGCCGCCAAGAAACCCTGAAATGATGCCACAAAGAAGCAATGGTTTAAAGTTTACTGTAAAAAGAAGGACTGAACATCATACATTACTCAGGGGCAGAAGGCAAAAAAAAAAAATTCAGTGAGAAAAGCATATTCAAGTTGGCTAAGGGATCGCAGGCCGCAGCAGTGATGTATTCAGATACGACCCGCACTGTGCGGTTGAGATAGTGTAGCAAAGAGACAGTGTGATGGTGTCGGTTTCCTCTAATTGTATCAAGTGATGACCGTTTTTCCTCTTTTGGATAAAATCAATTAGGTGAAGTGTACTTAATTTAAACTTTAGTTCCCCAAACTTTTTAGTAAATAGTGTTTTAGCTTGGCTGCAGGGGACATGTCATAGAGTACTTAATATTATCTCTAAATGCTTGCAATGAAGACATTCAGATTCAGTCTTTTGAACAAGCTTTCATCAGTTCTGTTGATAGTCTCGTCATAAATCTCAGCAATGTCATGAATGAGTCACATTATCGCAGCCAATAGCAGCCCTTAAAGGATGTTTTGATCCTTTCATCGTCCTCCAGCAGATGAGATTCTGGAGGGTCAGAGGCCACGGCTGCAGGGAAGTTTCAATTGGGAAGCTTCTTTGTAGTTCAGTCAGGATTGTCCGACATAAGCTTGGCTTTCGAACCTTTGAAGTTGGCACTGATTCTTCGAACGCTGGAGAATTCCTGGCTTTATTGCGGTGCTTGTGTAGCTGAGATAGCCGTGACTTTACGAGCTACAGCAGGAAAGCAGGTATTGGCAGACAACGCTGCTGGCATTCTTATCGATGAATTTGTTCATTCGGTAATTGCATTCCAGTATCTGCGGCAGCGTATTAATTGAGACCTCAAATGAATTCCTAGTTTGATTTCGTCACGTTTTCTCTGGCACTAATTCAATCAAGTAAAAGCGTAAACTCAATACAGGGGAAGATTTAGAGAGAAGTGTGTTAAATTCGTTTTCTTTCACTCGTGTGAGCAATATTTCTTTTATTTTTGTGGGGCACTTTCTCTTCCGATTCCACACCAACACAGCATCTCCTACTGTTTCATACAGAGCGGTTCTTTATTGCCCGATCCAGCATGCCTGCAAGCAACAAATCAAGCCTAGCTCGTGAGAGCGAAGATGCTGGGCGAAAGTGAAAGGGGACGTCGCACCGTACCCTAGCTGTGCCTCGTTTCCCTACCACCTTGTGGCTCCTGTCCTACCCTCCTCCTCAGCACCCGCTGCCCCCGTGTCCTCTTCACGCCTTCAGCTTCTTACACGGCCTTGTTTACATCCTGCATGTGCAGTTTTTTCCTTGCAGTGCATCAGTCATGCAACTTTTCCACTTGAATTAGCTGGTACTCCAGATGAAATGTTCTGGTGGTATTTTCCTTATCAAAGAATGTATGCACCTCATTGCATTTAAATTAATGAATTTATGAAATGAAACCTTGAGGTAATCTTACTGTCTCATGTCCATCCTTTTTTTCTGCTCCCAGTGATAAGATCAAGGGTTGTTGGCTGTTTAAAAGCTGCTTTTCCCATTTTAATTTTAATGTTGAGTGGCGGCAAAATACATGTTAGTTTTTAAGTAAAGTTTTTCAGTAAGTGAGGGTAAAATTATAATACCAAAAATATCAAGCTATTGCTTCATTAAGAGAAGGCGTACATTTGGGCAATGCTTTGACTCGAGCTTTCAACAAGTGCATACAGCGTGTCGCGCACAAATCAACTGTTTTTTCACCCCATGTGTCATCGTCGTGCGTTTGTACGTCTAGGGAAGATGAACTTGAACGGTTACAAAGGAATCGATTTCGCACTGACAACTCTATCTCAAATTTTTATCAAGTTAATGTCTTCAACCGTCCGGATAAGCTATTCCAGACATGTACATGTTTTAGAGACTGATAAAAAAAATTTTCTTGGAATGAATTTGGGTGTTAAGCTCATCCATTTGGCGGTCAAAGTGGTTACGCGCAAAGTGTACCGCCAGACCTCCCACGTACTAGCCATGACTCTGCAAGTTGATTTTTCCGAAGCTTTCATGCTAACGAAGTAAGCACTTACCATTATTGCTAAATTTGAGAGGCCTTTTCACCTGGATACCTTCGTGCGAAGCCAGTGTAGCTTTTCAAGAAACCTCCTCAGAATTTGAAAGCCCTGTTTTGCAAAATGTTCTCCCATGATTAGCCTCTTTTGATTGTGCTTGGATCTCGGGGTTCAGATTCAGTTTATGCAATTTACGTTTTTTCCGCTGAAGATCTTTCATCTAAATTGATTCTACTCATGCCAGAGATCGTGACCTGTTTGGCATTGGAACTGGCTAACGAGTTCATTTTCGTGTTCTTTCCATTTGGAAAATCAAGAGTAGTTGGCCGCAATGAATATATATCTTGAATTAAACTCGACGGGCCATGAAATATAGAAATTCATGTAATGTTAACTAGTGACATGTTTCCTGCCGTAACAAATTTCTCCCATGTTAAGCATAGTCTGTTACCTGTACACAAATAAGTGAACATTAAAATATCAGAAATAAGCGAGAAATAGATGTCGATGCAGAACAATGTAGCTCATCGATTCAGTAAAACAATTCAGTGGTCTTCGTTCAGTGTCGATGAATTCCCGAATAACACGTACTTTCAAATAAAAAAAAACTTTATTTGGAACAGTAAAATAAAGTGTCAAAATATCTCTGCTACTTTTCGAACAAGTTTAGTATACGTCTACTGCTAATGTATCAGGAGTACTTTTGTGCAATGAACTCGGTACCTTAGTGGCATGTTAATTAAATTTGCTCGTGATTAACGAATATTGGTAAAATTATGGATCGCGGTGAGTAATACAAACGTCAAACGTTACTGAGTTATACTCATCGGTGTTATAAATATAACTGTAATCATATTTAGTGTGGTGATGAAAAACGAATGCAGTAGAAATATTCATTGATGGTGGTGTAAATATCGTAAACGCTATTGAAAAAAGAAATGTGGGAAATCTCACGATTTGCTTTTGAAAAATGAATGAAAAATTAAAAACGTACTTTAGGCTTCACCGCAGATAGAATTAATAATTTTTGACTTGGAGTTTTTTACTTCGGAACCAAGAGACACACGTATAACGAGTGTGACGCTGTCACCTATTATCGTTGATTTAAAAATGGGCATAAACTTTAGAAATACGTATACCTTTTCTAGTCTCGGAGAGATGTGAATAAAACTGGTAATGCATTATTTATTTGATTTTCGAGCTCTGCAACTTGTTCTTGTGCGAGTCTCGATCAATACGAATAAAAATTAGGCCGGGTCATTTAACTGAAACGGTGTTGGATTTAAGGTATGAAGAAATAGAACTAATTTTTGGCCGTATTTGTCGAGCATCGCGTGCAATGATTTCGTACAACCCTAGGATCAACTGCACTACTCCATAGCATGTCGCTTTAAATTGAGGAGCTTGCAGTCGTTGCAGAGATCAGGCGACTGCATGGCAAGCGACCTGCAGAGGCTGCCTGCATATCAGGGTCGCTCTCATCGTTGGCCTGGCAGATTAACCTTAAGGAAGTTGCTATAAACGCTAAAGAAATATGACAGGATATGGAGTCATGTCCCGGCTAGGTTTTCAAATGTGGTAAAAAATTTTCTCAACAGAGTTCTTGGAAAATGTTCTGCATCAGGTTATCGTTAGGGGTCATTTAATACTTTCAGTTTAGTTGAAGTTGGATCAAAGTTACCGTCCCTTTGATTTAAAAAGTTTTCATACTGAAAGAAATTCTTTTTTGTGAAATAATTCATTTTAATGCATTTTAAATTTGATAATATTTGTGAATTACGGTGCTACATGAGTGGTACTATTTCTTAGTTTCATGGCGATATTGGTCTTAAAAAACTTGATGATTTCCAAGTTACTACATTTTTCACGCATTTCTGGTGTTATTGCTTAAATTATTTAACTTACATGTGTTAAGCCTGCAGATGCCTTGAAACTAACGAAGGTTAGCACACAATTTTTTTCTTCGCGTTATTTTACAAATTTTCGCATGTACTTCATGCAAATATTCCAAATTCAGATTCAATGTGAAATAAAGCGGTCCACAGATATACTATTCAGCATTGCAGCAGGAATTTACTTCACACTAAATCATTAACAATGTGAAGTAATTTTGAGAAGGCTGTCGTGTTTGCACTCATTGATCAACGTGAGCATTGTGCAATGCTCATATCAATTCATCACGAGTTTTCTGCGTATAAGCTTTTTAAATAATCACAGTCGTAAATACGCGTGCCATGCAAGATACTGTGTAAGTTTTGCTGAGACAATGGTGATAATTATATTTTCTTTAAACGTGCTCATAAACCACAACAAAAGTTCATCTTCGAGGTGATTTTAAACTGACTCTCTCGGTCAGATAATGTGAATTATTGAAATTTTATGCATATGACATTCAAAATTTATTTCAAAGGAACCGTAGCTTAGAATACCTAAAGTAGTATGGCTGAGCAAAATAAAGATCTGATCTTGGTGTAGAGACTAATTAATATTCATAGCAGCTAAATTCTTATGTGTAGAGGCTGAAGTTGTCTTCTGCATTAATCTTATCAATTAGTGGCGTTTTTTTTAAATGAATGCGCATTATTGAGGATAATTCTCTTGTAAGGTCATGTTATTTTAAAAACTGGAGTAAATTCAATAGCTTTCGGTTCGGCCTCCACATTAACACCTAAATCAACATATTTAATATACTCTGTTTAATTTTTTTCCAGTACTTAAATACAATTCAGCGCATTAATTAAGCTTATAGTCTTAAATCAAACTTTAAAAGTGTTTCACTAAGAGCAAGACACTGCGTTTTAATATACTGTCAATGTATTGCACATAGTCCTACCCAAACATCCTCGTAGTGAATGATGTGCTGATGCTGGGTGATTAAGTTCAGGTGTTCATTTTTCTTTAATTGGCGCACGTTGAATTTATTTTCCATGCCTGCGAACACGTAGTAGCAAAGCTGAGTGTTCTTTGAGAAACTGTAAAGTTTAAATTTAACATGCTGAACTGTGATCTGAGAGGATATTTCCCTCTTGCACAGCAAAGAAGATTAACCTTCCTCGCCGCTCGAAGACATGCCAGCACCGCGGAAGAACATCAAGTCGAGAATGACTTTTCGTGTTATGACTTACTGATCAGTCATGACGAGCGTGACCCTGCTGCATGGGGAGCAGACCGATAGATTGTGAAATGATGGAGGAACTCATGAGGAGTAGAGGCAGCGAAATGGGATAATCAATAAGTGAAAACCATTTACTGCAGAAATATGTCGGGCATTTGCGCTAAATCGAGGAAGAGAAATTCTTCCAAGTTCAGGTCAACATGTGCGCGAAGCAAAAAATGAACTTCAGAACGTAATATAGAGTACTATGCTCAGAGCAGGCAATATAATAATAAATATCAGTACTAACCCATTCCATGCTATCTCATTTTGAAAGTTATTCGTTCAGCTTCATGTCCGAAATAAGTTGGAGTTGATGGACCTCAAAGATTGGGACAAACAGCAGCTTTCTATGTGGCCAAACTCAGCTACAATTAATGGCTCAACAATTGATAAAATAACGCACGTAGCAGCGCATACAAGTTTGCATTTCATTTGAGGTGTTCAAATCTTGATCAAATGATAAAGAATTTTCTTAAACCAAAAATTAAGCTAAACTTTGTGCGACGAAAGCTCAACTAAATAGAAACCTGGAAATAACTATAAGTAAAAATGCGGTTATCTCTTAGTATTGGCTTCAATGTCTTACTTATGATAACTTACTTGGAGCAGGTATTGTGAGACGATGATATCAACACTGCAAGTAACTGGAACATTCATTTCTGCTCGTGACGCTCGATTGAGTGTGACGCGGATGTGCGAGCTGCACTCGAGGCCAGAACTTGAGAATCTTCGATACTCTGACTCATGAAGCTAATATGCGTAGATGGAGCCCGGAATCAGCGATTGGCATCACGAATATGGGATTCGTTTACCATACTGAGGTGAAGTTGTAAAGACATGCGTAAAGTGATGACGGTTCACTGCTGCAAAGTACGATTCTCGCAAGCACGGCGGTGCTAGGGTCAAGTGGGTGAGAACTGCTTAAAAATTTACAGTATGAAAAGTAAATCTTTGAACTGCAGGGCTTCGTATCATTCGCGGCTACTTCGGTGATAAATTTTATGAAGATCAATGACGCTATGAAACTTCCATAAATATCCGCTTCTGCTTGCATTGGAAGTTTCGAAAAAATGTGCGGCTACAGAAACGACGAGAAACATTTTTGAACTGCACTCAAACAAAGAAAATTCATCCTCGGCTGATGTTATTTGAAAGGTAAGATCCATTCTATGACAACTCTTTTAGCGAGGCCAATACTTCCAAGATTGTGATAATATGGAAATAAAATGCATGCAAGCTTATTTCGTCTTAAAAATACGTGCGTATCATTTTTATCAGCATTCAAAAATCTATATTCTAATGCCTACAAATTAGATTTTAGGAAAGGATTTGCCTTACATCACGACCCTTAGTGAGCTAAATGAAGAAATGCCTCTCATTAAAATATAAAGATTTCCATTTTGACCACCTACTTGCAATTTCTACTGACCAAAAGAAACTAATTTTCCTCTACCCTGACGTTGTCAGAGGAGGGTAAGAGTCGCCGTGTTGCAGAATGGTACGAGCTATGATCACTCAAGTAGCTGTGGACTTACATCGCATGAGGGGGCAAATCACTCGTAATTATTTATGGTGGAAAGTCGCAATCTAAAACGTATTTTATTACCACTATCATAATGTAATTATTTGAGAATTCAAAGTCCAACAACCCCCAGAAACAGTTTCTGGGGGTTGTTGGACTTTGAATTCTCGATGCATTAGGGATATATCTGTCAGGACGTAAGCCTGCTTTCACTGTGCCAGCATTGCTTTCGTTGCGCTTCGGTCATCTTTTAGGGTGATCGATAGCGCAGTCGATAGTGCGCTGGCGTGGTAATTTCTAGTCCCGAGTTCGAATCCCACGAGCTCCTCGTACATTTAATGTAATTATTTAATACATATGAACACTCTGACATCATAAATTACAACAGTGGGCTTCAGATCATAAAATAAAAGTACAGAGAAAGTGTTTGGTGCTGTTATGATTGAGATGTAGATTGTGCTGCACCGTTCCGTCTCATTTTTTTTTGCCTCTGTAGCAATGTGGTCATTGCCTCATAATTCTAAGGTAACTCAATATTTTAACGATTGACTAACTCTCGCACATCAATTGGATGCGTTAAATAGAGCACAGCGACAACGTAAAAAATTGTACCCTGACATGGTGTTTTTCCCTCAGGGCTTCGAGTCAATTAGCACCTCTCTATTAAACGCTCTCTAGCATTCTATTTCTTGAGCCCGCAGTGGCAGCAAGGCTTCCGAGCGTTAAAAGCAACGTCATCTCGGATCGAATAAGCTCAGTCTTTTCATGGCGAGTGACGCACAAAAATACCGAGGTTCAAAATCGTGTCCTTCGCTCCCATTGCAAACCTGTTATACTCCGTTCGTCGTGTATTTGATGGAATTTACCCCAATCATTTCTCAATAGCACACTTCTCGACCAGTTTAAAACTATGTACTCAAGTGGAACGTAAAAGTGAGTGGATGTTTCCTGATACCTTTGTTAACGTCAACGTCTGCTGCCAGTTTGCGGTCATCGGAAACTTTTGAATATGGAAGAGATAAGCTCCGGTGAGCATTGCATCATTATTGCGAATTAAGGGGACAATTTTCATGTGAAGTCTGCCATTTAAATAACTGGGGCAATGGAGACTCGATTGCGCTCAAGGCGTACCAAATACTTAGTTTGAAATCCTTCTCTAATTGGATGATTGGGTTGCCTAACAAGGTGTCGTTCATTTCTGTAGATTTTGCCTGCGAAGTCTACTCCTACTCATTACTGAACGTTAAGAACTCCATTTCTGATCTTGATGACTCAAGATAGTTTTTTTTCATCTTCCTTTTGCCTCCGTGTTACACATCATACAGAAAAGACTTAGCTGAATTAACTGATGTCTCAATTTGTATCATTACCGTTTGCTCAATTAAGTCTGATTGTACGAAAACTGTTTCTTCAATTTTTTGTCTGCTGTTGAGATGTTTAGCCAAGAGCTGAGGTTTGAACAACTGCAGTTATATTGAGCAATAGTATTCAGGAGCGAAACGAGTGAGCGCTCGCAGACGCGTGGTTCCTTGATTTTTAGATTGTATACTTTACTATATGAATTCTTTTCATCTCTTTCCAAAAAACCATTTTACAACTGCTTTCTTGATTTTCCTCGTGTATGTCATTACTCCTTCACAAAACATAAAACGACATGTGCAATCCAATTCGGTACTCTGATAAAAAAGGCGTTCGGGTGCATAATTAATTTATCATACATAAATATTTAAGCGTGAATGCTGGACATGTCTATTTGTTTTTCTAAATTTATATTAATTTTTCCTCAAAAAAAATAGGCACATTCTTAAAAACAGGTAATGAGCGAAAGAAAAGATCGTTCGCTTGCAGTTTTTTGTATTTTTCTTCTGCTGTACGGAATTTTTTTAGTTATGTGCTGCTATTCCTCCTCCCCCTTGGTTAACTACGTTCCACTCTCTATCTACTCGGCTTTTTGTTGTATTTATAGGAGGAAAATACTTCTCTGATTAGTTCTGTGAAGCTAAATTAACAATTGATTTTTCGGATGAAAAATTCAAATCACGAACGCTCATTTAAAATGTTTGTTTTTACTCTGTATTTCAACAGATGTTTTATGGCTTTCACGTTTGCATACCTTCAGCGTCTACCAGAAAAATTTCTCTCAAGAATTTTTCGGTTTCATTCACTTATCATGGATGACTGTTTACCGTTGGCAACAGCTGCACTATGAGCTCCAATTTGCCTACTGCCAGCCTTCATTTAATTTTTCGCGTTCGTGAATTAGAAAAGTGAAAGAAATTGTTTCATTTTCTGGCCAGTCATCCTCACTCTCCTCAATTAACGTTCGTCACGAGGTCATGTCAATTCTTCCTGAAAAGTTTTGCTTCTCACGGATTTAACTCCAGTTGAATCAAACTGAGAACAACTGCTGCTTCGGATGCACGGATATTTTTGCATTTGTTCTGTAACATCTTTGCTAAATTGTGACTTTTCGTATCTTGGATTTCTGAATAACGTGTTATTCTAAGTAAACTGAGGTACAATATACGAAGCAAACGTACCTCTAAAATGTATCTTATCTCACGGCTGTGAAACTTTGTTGAGAGAGAGTGCTTGACATAAGGTACATGCACCTCTGTAAGTCTGAATGAATGGTTTTATAAACTTTTAAAAAACACTCGCATGCGCATACGTCCGAACATCATTTGTGTTGTATTTAACACGTACTGATATAACTTAGCATCGTGAATGGGATTCAATCTATTCTGCAAATTAAGCTGAAGAACTTATTCGCTAGTCATTTGAGTCGTCAAGTTTTTTCTGCGCGTCCCTCTGAAAAATTCAGCAACGTTCCGCGCTGGCGCATAACGCCTCGTGACCCCGCGGGACGGTCGATGTGCCTGCCATCTTCGCTGCCAAGGCCAGACATGGCCACCCTGAGCCTCGTTGTCGCGCTCTACGCAGATATTTATGCATGGGAAGGTAGCTCGTGGGACGCTTTGGGCCTGATCTTTTGCCATACGTTTGCGAATCGTTGTACGCAGGTCTTATCAGGTCCCATGACAATTAGATCCTTCGTATTCTCTGGCGAACACGGCTAATTTAACTACTTCCGCCATGATTCAGAGGAAAAACAGATGTTCAAATTCTGAGTTATTTCCGACGAAGTTTTGCTATGAAGTTATTAGCCTGTATGTAACGCTTATTCACCTTACAACACCGTTCTCCGTTGCATCGTTCTCTCTAGCTCCATGTTGAGTGAAGGAACTACATGAACCATTAACGTTCCAGTTACAGCAATTTTTATTGCGTTCTTTTAGTACAATTTTTATCTACCATTTTGTTACGATTACTGATAGCTATCATCAAATTCAGCCCTTTCCAAGTCGAAGAAAAAACTTTACAAGCCATTTCATGAAACCGCTGTAATGTACTAAAATAATCACCATCTATTCTTATTAAAAGAATAACTTCCAAATTTAGTAAATGTGAAACATGAAAACAAAAACTTTTTAACGAGTTTGACCATCAGAGATTCGTTCATTCGAAGTGTATTGCATTTTGAACGTTAATGGAGAAAGAATGGACTGCTTTATGGTCTTTAAATGTTCTCAGGGGATTAATGTTTTGCAATTTGCAGTCATGTTATGAAATGGTTTTCATTTGCTGAGAATATGGCTTTTGATGATCAAAGTACACCTCGTTAATGATCCCACGTAGAACTAAACGTTAGCTTTAAAAAAATGAGCCTGAGGCAAGCACTACAAAGCAGTCCTTGGCCTGAAGACCAACTGATTACATTGATGAGGTTTTGAGTAACCCAACTGAGACGGAGAGAAGAAAGGTATACGTGTGTGGGGGTGGAAAGTCTAAAGTGTATAGTGTCCGTATGCAATGTTCCTAGTGACTTAGAGTCTGTGTTAGCATTGAACTGCTTCTTGTAGGAATCTCCAGGACCAGATTCCATTCCCACGCTTCTTCCATTTCTGGCAAAAAAGCTGAGGAAAGAAAATTCATTCACAGTGAAAGTTGCCTTAAAATATTCATCTCGTCCTTGGTCCGCGGAAAAGGAATTAACCTTTTCTTTATTGAGGTCAGACTCTTGATGGCATTTGGTTATCATAGTTCTCAATTTTCGTTCATGACCATAAATGGTGAATGAAAAATTTACACGGGAGTTATTGCACCATCATCTTCCGACGTGTGTGCGTTCTTATTATAATAATTTCTCAGCGTTACTCTCGTGATTAAAATTTATTCTTCAATTGTCATCGCTGTCTTGCTTTTCTTCACTGGTTGAGTCCTGCAGGATTCCCTCCCTTCCAACGAAGGCTAATGAATGTTTAGTTGACTGAAAGCGTGACCTGAAGGCTATGTTCGAAGGTCTCTTTCCAATATCACCCTTTTTCATGAAGTATTACGTCTTAAGTTACTATGAGTCAATGAATTGCAAAAACTAGAATTGCATGTCATCTGCTAATGATTGAAAATTATCTATTTTTATCGGTATCTAGTCTAATACCAGAGCTTTTGAGTGAGCTTAATAGCATACTTCTAGAAACGATCCATGACTGTTCAAATTTTTCATAAAATTGTGATAGTTCTTGAGTGAAGATGTATTGAGCTTCCTATCGCGAGCATATATCAGAAGATGCGGATGCAAAAATCACAAACTAGGAAAAAACTTTTTAAATACTACACAGATTTCTTCATGACAGTACATAATGTCTCGTTAAAATGAAATCCAGTCCTTACAGCTCATCTTCTCTTTCTGCATTCAAGGATTTCACTTATTTAGCAAATGCTACCCGAGCTTAATCTTCTTGTTTTCGCAGGATTTCAACGTGTGTTGAAATACGAATCACGAACATAAATGGAAAGGCATTGTTTGAACTGCGGGAGCAGAAGCAGATGTAAGGGCAGATGCTCTCATCATGTGATTTCAAGTCCCGTACGCCCACTAGTAAGGAAAGAAACATAGGAACTTTCAGTGTCGTATTTTTGTCAGCACAAACAATGGACCGTGAGGGCGGACGCAGCCAAGTCAAGTCTGTAAACGCCTGCCTGTGCAGTGAGCGGAGGCAATACATCTTCTTCAAGTCTTGTCAATAATAATCGGTAAACATGGGCGAAAAATTTCACGTCTTGAATTTTTTTTAAGTAGATGGTCGACAGAAAGACTTCATTTTTCAAAATTGAACTGGGTTCAATTGCAGCCGTCATTTAGGTTTCGCCGCATGAAATAAAAATTGATAAACGATTTTGTCCATTGAATCAATAAGAAAACTTTGACATTTCCTTTATAAATGTGCTCTTAGGAGGAAGGAATAATTACCCAAGTAGCCCTCTGTATATACTAGCGTTAGTACGCCAAAAAATCCCGTCTTCAGATCTGAAGAGATATTTTTCAGGAAAAGAAATAGTATTCTCAGCATCACAAGAAAGTGACCGAAGTGACCAAGATGGGTGTGGCGGAAAGAGGACGTTATGGAGTTTTCTCACGAGGTTTAAGCTGAGGTTTGATCACTTTCTCTGAAGTTGTGTTCATGCAACAAAGACACTGGCCATACATTGCTACACAGATGCCCTTGTAAGAGGTCTTACAAAGAAGGGACAGATTATGCGTCAGCTTCATAAATGGAAGTGATGTTGAAGTTATCGAGAAGGTTCAAACGTACGCGTCAGAGCGGACACGCGTAGGTGTGCTTAAAATAGGTAGCCTTGCACTTGTGTGAACTTTCATGTCTACAGATTGCTTGTTAAATCTCTTCCACGTCCGTTACTCTAGATATACTTTTTAACTGTACACTTTTCATCACCCTCAGGAAATTTTTTTCAAGAGTTTGGTCTTTTTTCTGTTTCATCATTTGAAAGCATTTTTACCCTTTTTATTTTTCTTTGCTAAAACACCAGTGAAAGCGTGTTTTGCGATAAATGAAACAACATTTACCTTTACTTCTGTGACGAGCGAGAGATTTGCATCATTCATCATTATCTTGAGCCAGCACGTCACTCTCGATCTTCAGCTATGTTGACAACAACATCTTTTGGGGAGAACTGCAGAGTTCTGCACAAGTTCACTGACTTCACCTTGCGGCGTAGGAAAGCTGTAAATCAGGTCAAAGGGCAATTTCTCGCTGGGCAGAATTGAATGTTTTATAAATTGGACTTTCATATGAAGTTGACGAGGAATTAAATTTAAACTTGCAAGGGTTGAAAGATAAATTCAGAACTTTAAATTAAAACTGACAAAAGAAATTCTTTAAGTAAATAACAAAAGTGACGAAGCGAATCCGTCAAAAAGTTTGGTCAACACTCATTTGATAATTCTGTGAGATCATTCTCTGTATTTTTACAGATCTAAATTTCCATATCTAAATTTATAAAAAATATATTTTACGTTTTTCTTCATATAACATCAGATTACTTTTGTAAAATGAGTGCATTCCTCACTAAACAAGAGGTCTCTAAGTTCTCTTACTTGCGCATCCTTAGATCAGGGCTGCTTTTATAACCAAGTTTTTATTCGGCAACTTAGTCTCGTTCCCTTAAACAAGCCTGTGTGCGTTTCACGTCTCAACCATCAAGGAACACTAATTCAAATAAATTGGCTAACCTAGATGCTTTAAATTTTCAAATTTAGCACGTATGCCTATTTTGGAGCTAGAATACGATCTCATTGAACTGAAACAATTTTTAATCAATCGATATATGAGGCGAAATATAAATTTAAAAATTGAAAAAAAACTATCGCGGATGAACGATATCCGGAAAGTTTAATCTTATTCTTAGAGATTTTTTATTGGATGAGATGAACATTTTACGCAACTTTCAATTAAAATTAATTACAAGAAGCACAAATTTCAGCTTCATGGGTTCGTGGGACATTCAATCATACCCTATATGAGAATGGATGATTGAGTCCACATTTTCTGCTACGCTTAAAAACTAAATACCTGACAGCAATATCTTGTTCATTTGGATTTAAGATCAAGTGAAGTTGAATAATAATTACTCATTGAATATTTAAATGTAGGGCATCAAATTTTCTATCAGTTCTTTAGCAAGAATGATTGCCCTGAGCAACTCTCAGTAACAGCAACGAACACCGCAACGTCATTGCCGGTAGTCCTGCCGATGCAACGTAACTATATAATCACTGAAATTCGGTCACCATCACTCCTAGTGAGTGAGAGGCTGTAAATACGTTACGACAAGCTTAAGTGCACCTCGAGTTAATTATTTACGGAGTGACATGCACCATAAGTGCATCATGCGGTGAGTAAAGGCAGCGGTCTCGCAGAGCGTGTGGGAGGAGTGAAAGCATCGCTTGGGCTCGGTCATGTGCTCTGGCTCCCTACTTACTCTTCATCTGTGCGGGGCATGACTTTGAAAGAACTTCCTGCGTTACCTGCGTCTTCTCACGCGCACCAATACCACTGATCATACTTTACCAATGAAGAACAACGTTTCAGTATTTCCTATATATTTCCGTGGCTAATAGCTCGAATGATAATTTTTTTGCAAGACTCCATAGCCAATTTACCGCTCCAAGGTGCTGTAACCGTGCTGACGAACGCAAAAACTTTGCTCCTTTTTAAATTAAGCTCAGATAATATATTCTGATCGCATGAGCGATAAAAAATGCTACTCGTTGCGATTGAGGGCGCGTTGCAGTTATGATTATGCGCGTCATTTTTAGGACTTTGGTGATACTTCGAATTACAAGGAATGATTTGTCAATACTGCTGATTTAGTTAATGACACTGCCCCAATGTAACTAGTGATCTGGAGATTCCAAGTTCAATTCATGCTTTGTCAACTGTTGATGGGAATTTATCCTTTCGTTTAAACCTATAGCAATTCGTTCTTCTTTCGCATTTCTAATTCCTGATCATTGTAACGAACTTTTACTTGCAAGATTACCAGAGTCCTTCATCCTTCAAGCTCGTATTATCGGTGCGTAAATGTCCGAGAAATGATCAAACATCAGTAAATAAGAGTATGAAAGTCGCAGTCTATCAATACTAATACATCCTTAGCTCAAATTAAAGAGATAAAACCGTAGAATTAATTCAATGGCGCTATTTACCTGCACCAATTATTGATTGGGAAACGATTTCGTAGTGAGCACTTCATTGTTGAGCTGGTATCATTACTTCTAATTTATAGCAGGCAGGAGTTATGTAACTCATTTCATATACCGATTACCAGCAGATTTGGGTGCCATCAACTGACGATGAGTCCGCAAAAAACACAGACGGAAATTGCCAGGTTAAGGCGACCGCTCGCGTCTCATCTGTGAGCCGTTACGCAGCCGTGCCAAGGTCGGGTACGGCAGCGATGCTGCCGTAATTTTATGTTGTACGAGCCGCGCTCACTCAGGCGCGCATGCCGGGTGATGGAAAATCGATTCTGGCACAAATCTAACTGTTGTGACGGGAGCTCAAATACGTGCTCCAAGCATATGAGATCTAAAGCTCTGTAAACACAAAATATCCCTGACCAATGTACAATTGTTTTAATTATTCTCTTGTACTATTGTTTAAAAAAGATCTTGCCATTCTCATACAGTTGAAGTTTTGAATGTGGAAGATACAGCTTGCTTGAACTCACCCTACACATCATGCTGGCGCAGGAGTTCTAGGCTCCTCATATCTGATGAAGTTATGTCCTATGCAACCTCACAGTCTCGCTGTTCTTCTCTTGCGCCTGCTTGTCGTAGCACTCCTCAGAGAAATTCATGCTTCGCTCATGCATATATTTTTATGACAATTCATTCTTATGGATTCCACCAACTCATTTTTATACGTTACTTTAAAAATAATACATTCAATTCCTTTTTTTTCATTGCTTAGCTGCTGTGTTTGAAATCTACCGACCACCTTTAATATATAAAGCATTTTCACTGCCTCTTTGTCCATTCGTGAACTTCAAGAGAGCAAAATATTAAACGTGAATGGATTCCGGGGTATAATTTTACAGACCTTGTTTCAGTTTTTACAAATAGCGCATTTGAAAATCGAGCATCGTTGCTGACCAGCCGTGCGGAACTTTTAATTTGCGACCCTCGTGTGTTCCATCAACGAGAGAAGAATTTATTTTTAGTTATTGTTTTGGGGAGGCGGATGTATTCTCACAAATGTATTTTTTGTATTTTCAGAGGTCCACCTTGCAGTCCTGAAACTAAATTCTGCATCCGCATCAATGTCGCTCTGTACAGATCGTTTCAATTTAATTGTCGAGCGGTACAGTGTTGTTCAGCAATAAATATCTTGTCATCATTTTTGTTGTTAGGTGTACTCGAGAATCATTGTGCTCTGGAAAGTGTTGAGGCTATCGATAGCTTATAGAGATTTTGACTCTAATGTATGTTCATTATTGAACAAATAACCTTTAAAGTGCATTAAATTCATTTCACTGTGTTTGTAAGAAAAAAATTGTTAGCATCGTGCTCGGATGTTGAGTTGCGTACATTGTTTTTCATCGTTATGACTTCAATTCAGTTTAGAAAGCGGTATTGCCAAACGTTGATGTTAGAATTTCTCTTGTGTTTCAGGATTTGCTCTCGAGCTCTGACGGTCTGGAGCAAAATCTAGAGCAAAGGTCAGTCTAACGAGATCTTGCGTGAGTTTCCTATGCGAGGTAAGAAGCCCTAATAATTATGGATAGCATCGAGTTTCCATACAACTCTAAAAATATTTTGTTGGTTAATCCAGAACTCAAGCCTGTGTGAAATAGAGCTAGCTTCTTGTTACTTTGTAAAGGTTAATGTTCTTCGGCTCGTGATCTCGTTTCACTCTATAAAATTTTACTCTTTCACAATGCTGGAAAAATTCGTGGTTCTGTCTTTGGCTACAACTGCTATCCGTTGTAAATTAAGTGAAGAAAATTATAATCGAAAACAGGGCCCCGTCTACTAAAAATATTAACATTTTTTTATCAAGCCTAAGAATGTTCAAAATCGAGAATACAATTAGTTTAAAAATGTTGGAAATTACTAATTCGAGAGCAACGCTGTTCACCTTTGCAAAGACTTTTCAAGTGATGAAAAGATATAAAGTCAGTTGATAACTATTGTGTTTTTTATAAAAATGTTTCCGCTCAACTGATCTGATTTTCAACTAATTGTTAGCATATCACCTTTCTGAGTAGTGAGAATTATAACGTCTAAGATAGCATGTACAATAGCTTTTGGTGAGGTTAAAATTCCATTTATGCCCCATTTAGGATTCAAATCTATAATCTGCAAATTGTAATTATTCTCCCTTTCGATAGGTTGAACTCTTTCAACGATCAAAGTGCCACTGCTATTGGCGAATTCTCCTCTAAGCTTGATATTTCGGAAGGACATGGTCAGTTCCAGCAAACCAATTCTGAAGGCTTCCAGACAGTTGGAGTTCCTCTTCCGACAGGGCCTGTACAGCTCGGGGGTATTGACGGTAACACAAATAAACTCGAAATAGGACAACAATTGAACGCGTTTCAAGTTTCGACGTCCCCTGGAATTCCCCTCACGTCTGTGAACACGAACACTGGGTCAGATCACCTAGGTGACTCCAAATTTCACACACAGAGTCAAATTGCTTCTGAATCTGGACTTGGAGCTCATTCCCAAAGCCTTTCTGATACAAACTCCATTCCATTTAGCGTTGGACGATTGCAAGTTGACCAAGTTGGAGTACCTTTGCCCGGCCTCGAGATTTCGACGAGTGGAATTCATAGCAATGACTTGCAACCGTCGAATGTTGGACCAAATTTACTAACTTCTATTTCGAGCGAGGATCTGACACTGGAGACGTTGGACAATCGGTTGGACACCGTGGAAGATATACTGGAGAGGGAAAACTTGAATGGAGCCCTAGACATTTTACGCGAAACGAATTTCCTAGGGCAACTCTTGGATGAAGGTAAGATTGCGCATCTGAAGCAGATAAGTGCATGAACGAATGCTGAATATTTTACTTTGAAGCTTTCTATCTGTGTAGCGTTTCTGGTCTTTAATTTTTAAAATATGCATCTAGTTGTTTTAGCATTGTTTCTGAGTTGCTTGACGGATATCTCACCTTTTTGACCCAACCAAAGTGCTCAAGAGTATGATCAACTTTCAAGCTTTTCTTAGTAACTTCATATTTTCTTTGTGCACAAAGTATCGAAATAGATTGAACAAAAAGTACTGATATCTATTTGCATTTCCAGAAAGTGGTACTTTTCTTCTTCTCGCCCCGTCGAATGAAGCTCTGGCTCGGCTTTCTGATGATGAACTTGACGACTTAAAATCGAGCGATTTGTTCTCATACCACATAATCCCTCTCGGGAACATGCCTGCTCCTGAGGTCACCAATGACTCTACCTTCACCACCCTCCTGGGGAAGCTGGTCCGCTTCAACGTATATGACGGGAAAGTGTTCGTCAACGGGCAGGGCCTGGTCAGAGGCGACATCCGGGTGCCAAGAGGCACAATTCAGGTACGTCGCTTAGGCTGGGAATTATTCGTTTTTCTCAAGACTAATCTGGTACAAAGCTTGTAGTCCGTGGTACAACACTATACGACTGTTTTGAGGTTATTTATCAGGTATACACATACATTCAGTGAGGCATTGATGTCTCCTCTGGAGATGTCTCTGGAGTCTACGAGGTACAGTAGATGTAAATCGTAGGTTACCATCCAGTATCTGTAATGTTTCCTAGCGTGAACACAGTTAGGAGCTACGCTGTTAAAGCTTCGTGAACTAACAGCGGAAAATGATCATTTCAACTAGTATTGCATCGAAACTATGTAGACGAAAGATTATGTATCTGCGAGGGTGTGTTTCATCTATATTCCCTGTTATCTGTTCCCACTCATTGACTTGATCCAGCTTACACCAAGGATGAGATAGCATAACGAATAAGTCAGTCATGCATAAGAGGCTGAAAGTCGCGACCCCGCCACAGGTGGTGGACGGCGTGCTGCGGCCGCCAGCAGGAGATCTGCAGACGGTGCTGGAGCAGTCGGAGGCGCAAGTGGCCCGCACGGCGGCACTGCTCACCATGCACGGCAGGACGCTCTCGCAAGGTAACCACTCACCTTTGGTATTCATCACACTACTGCCATTGTATGATTTTTCTGATTAAGCTTCTTCATATTTCTTCTTTTAATTTGCCTCTCATGAATCCATTTTGCGCTTTGAGCGTGTATTTTCATGATTTTTCTTCATGTAGCTAGTTCTAATAAAATTGAGAGTTGTAACTTTTGAGTAATTAGTGGTGAATATATGATGATATATATGTATTTGAAAGCTCAATGTAACGCTTTTTCTACTGTTCTAGAACATTCTATAACAATAGAAATAATAATCAGCATTGATATAATAATAAATAGATTAGATTGGTATAAATGATGGAGAAAAACCCTTAATATTCGGACAGATCGACCCATTACTGTCCTGGCGCCGCTGGACGCTTCCATCACGTCCAAGGGTTTCTCCTGGCCGGGGCTCCTCGAAAGCTCGGAGGTGTGGTCCTAGCTTGTATTTCCAACCCCAGCAAGAGCTATGAATTTTTTGAACAATTAATTTGTTAATTTTCCGTTTCAATGACTTTTACGCGATTTTTCTAGCTTCCTTGACCAAAAACGTAAACAAGCTCTTTTGTTTCTTGACAAGGATGCGTGCATATATCAGGTGATATAAAAACCTTTGATGTTACGGACTTCCTTGGTCCTAGTCACAGAGTACATGACACTCATGATTACGAAAAGCTCTTAATGAGATTGTGGAATTACAAAACTTTAACGGGGCAAATGTGAAAGTTCAAAAATGTTTTCGTCTCATTCCTCAGTTCCCTTTGGAGTTACATACTGTATATGAATCTATTATGACGAGTTCCAGTAAATCTGTCATTTAGTTAAAATATTAACGGCATCTTCCTGGAGAAGATCTTAACGGCATAGAGGTAAATTTAAGGAATAAGGTCTGAGGGAAATTTGGCTACATTTATGAAATAAAAAATTCCGTCGCTCAAGGTCATTATACTTTTTGCGTATTGTTTTGAGGAACGACGCACTGTTTTGCTGATAAAGCATTTCTATTGTGTCTTCTCTCAAATCAAACTCAACCTTACAGTATAACGTGACTTTTGAAATGCGAATCAATTTCTGACGATTTCTTGGAAGAACAACAGCAACCAAACTTTTATTAGTGTTGTTAAATAACCTATTCAAATGAACTTAATGCACAGCAGTAAAATGTTTAAAAGTTAAAGGCTGAGCAGTGGTATAGTGGTATAGAAGAACAGTGGCTAATTTACCAAAAATGACTAGTGGCTAATTTGGTTGATTCATATATTGCCACTGCACAGATGGCGGGTTCTCTGCTCGGCGGACTCACAATCGAAGGATCCTGGTACGCTGAAGGACTCACCCGCCAGCGCACCCTCACCTCGTCTGTGGGCATGAACATCACCTTCAGGAAAATGGCCGATGGTACGTGATGCGAGGACTTCAACTTTTTTGTTATGAATTTGAACACGGAATTTCATCGCTCAATTCATATTGTCTCGCGTCTAATAGATTTTGTAGCGACAAACACAATCGTTCCCACAATTGCATGCAATTTCCAAAAAGTTGCGAATGGAGGGCTGAAGAATTTGGCTGCATTACACACTCTTAACATTTACTCAATCCAATCCTATTATTTGAATTTGAAAACAGACTGTATCTTAATCCACTCGGAGTCCTAGACAAGGTATTAGTAATTGTAAAAAATATTGATTATAATTCAGGCTTTTAATTAGGTATATGAACGCGTTCGTGTTACATCTCAACATTTTCATGTGTTACTCATTGTACGATACAAAATGTGTAGCGGCAGCGATTGAGCATATATGTTCCGTATGTTCAGTTTGTGTATAATGAACTTAAATACCCATGATTATTGCGTGAGCTAAAATTACGTTGTTGAAAAAAAAAGACTCTAATAAATATGACGCTTTGCGAACATTTAGCCCTGCTGGTCAGACATGACTTCAAAAATGTTTTATAAGTAGAATTCGAGTGACCTAACTCGTTTCAAATATTTAGGCAAGTGCTAACTAGCTGCTATGAAATACTGTAATCAAGTATTTCATTGAATGCGTTGATATGACTTGATATACGTTGTAGTGCTGGGCTCTGCTGGTAAATTTTTTGAGGTGCAAGGATAGTTTAGCAAAGCATTTAGTTTATGAATAAAGAGAGAAAATCGAACAGTAGAACCCTCAAAAGAAACATCACTGCTTCAATTGTTTCAATTTGTTCAAAAAGACTACGACAATTTAATGTAAATTTTAGTTAATTGCAACTTGGTTTCGTTCTTGAACCAGGGTCTTGATTTTTCAAGTTTTTTAGAAATTGTTTTCATCAACAGGCACTATCACTGCGAACGGAGTCCCGCTGATCATGTCCGATCTATCAGCAGTGGATGGAGTTGCTCATGTGGTTGCTGATCTCATTCCGAACACGGATCTAGGATCAGACTCCAACGAACCTCAAACTCCCATCCTCGAAATCATTAAAGAAGGAGGTATTAAAAACGTGCCTGAAAATTTTAGCGGGGCTCAAAATTTTCTCACTAACTCCGACCTTTCAACTTTCAAGTCCGTGGTGGGCTCAAATATTCAAGCGAGGACCAATCCCCTTAGCACTGGAAATTTCTTCGCAAGTGGAATTCAAAATGGTATTCCACAGATATCAGGACTTTATCAAACTCCTGTGGAAGACAATTTCAACTTTAATCAGCCTCCACCGGTATTTTCTCCTCAGGAACCTTCCGTTACAGAAGATGGCGACCCAAATGCTCCTTCGTACAACATTGTCACACCTGCAGACTCAGTTGCCTCGTTTGTGCCTGATTTAAATTCTCCGAATAATGAGCAGGGTACCGATTTTCCTGATGGTCAAGAGACTTTATTCGAAACATTTTCGAATGAAGGGATTCCAAACCAAGAAGATGGTTTAGGCGTGTCACCTCCCTTGGACGTCGGTGTTCCACTCCCTCAGCTTCCAGAGACTGAAGTGGTTGGATCAGGTGACCCAACACTGGACGGGACAGTTGATGCCGGTGTTGCTACCTTGGATGTTGGAGTTTCGTTCCCTGATACGGATGTTGACTCGTCACAGCTTCCTCAGTATGGCGCTGATTCAGTAACATCAGACAAAACATCGACTGACGAATATAATTATGGTACTCCTCTTAGCGAGGGAATTCCTCTTCCTGAGACAAACTCGGATACTCAGAGTCCGATATCTGCATACGGCTCAGAGTCATCACTTGGCGAAGGTGAAAATACTGATCCCAGCACCTTTTTAGATGTTGGGGTGCCTCTCCCAGAAGATAATTCTGGCATCCAGGTGCCAGCTGTTTCATTTGATTTCGATGAGACTTCACCAAACGGAGGTTCAAATGGAGGAGCTGATTTTTCTGAAACAGATCTCAGTGGTGCTCAAATCCCTGTAAACGAAGTCAATGAGAATATTTCTCCTCAAACCGGTCTTCGTCCAACCATTGCCGACAGCATTGCTCAATTTGATCAATTGGGAGACGTAGACCCTAACGGAGGTACGGTGCAACCGGCAGGGAGCTTAGGAGCAGAGGAAGAGTACCCAACGTCCCAACGTGAAGTCTCTATTTCTGCTATTGCAACAAGTGTCGGTACTGACGCGGAATCTGAGTTCTCTACGTCTGGTACTATCCCTTTCGTACCTGAAATTGCCTCCTCCTTGCCAGCTGTCACACCAACGTCACAAAGCAACATACCTACAACAAATATTGATGCGTCGACTGCAAGTAATGCCCCAAATTTTTTGACGCTCTATAATACTCCTGTTCTTTCATCGGCGGAAAGAGCTGATCCGTTCACGTCGGGGGTTCCTTCTGACTTGCTGCGCGTTCAGCCTTCAGCCTTTTCGTCAAACACTGAGGGTCTCACAAGCCAGTCTTCAGCAAGGTCTTTCTCCTCTGCAAGGACAGGCACGAGGGTGAACAATATATTCATTACAACCCCTGAGGTCTTGCCAGGCCAAAGCAATCCTTTCGACTTATCAGCTAAAACAAAGTCAAACAATTTCAACTTTAAATCAAATATTCCACCGATAGAAATTTTAAGCGATGAGGATGATCACGACTCATTCTTTGTCATAACCAGAGGGAATTTGAATCTAAAAGATGTTATTGATAAATTAGATGAAAACATCAGAAAGCATATTCATATTCTGGATTCACCATCCATTTTCTTTAATAGTTCCGTAACTGAGTTGGCTCTTCAAAAGTCATTGCCAGAGCAATTACTAGAAGAAATACGACTGACACTGAACGCGAACAACATGACTTTTGGAAACATCGGAGTTTCGTCATCACAGGACCCGAGCATTCAATTGAATCTCCCACAAACTTCGAATCCTCAAGCTGTTCCAGTACAAGATGATTCTGTGGGGCTGACCTCACACAACTCTGGAAGCCCGTTATCAGTTCAGTCTGAGCAAAAATCTGCTAGAGTTCACTCTGTTGCAAGACTTTCTTCAGTCAAATTCGGTACAGCGAGTTTAGCTTCTCATCAAAATTTTAGCTCCCACTTATCTTCCAACGAAATATTCGCTCCCACTGGTTCTCGTAAAACTCACCTCGCATCTACTGCTACTCAGCAAACACAGCCGCTGCAGAGACGCCAGACTACTACACAATCTCCAAGTGACAACAGTGCTCGCTTTTCGACCACCACATCACGGCCTCTGAACTTCAATTCTCTCACAGACACAACTCTGGATGAACTGGAATTTGAAGGTACAACCACAGAATTTTTTGATGTGGAAACAACTACTTTCTCTCAAAAGACTCAGAAAAGTCTTGAGCCAGTATCAGGTTTGATAAATTTGTTGAGTCTCCAGCAAAATAGGAAACCGTTGCAAGATGAAAAGTTCCCGGTCGTCAGTGTGAAGGAAGATGGCTTTGCCGCTACTACGCCAAATTCGTTCGAAGGAACTAGTGAGCAGCCCACTGAACTTACCACAGATCCATCCAACTCAGGGTTCGAAGAAGAGATTGTGAATACTGAGTTGCCAGGACAGAATGATGAACTTACATTTTCCACCTTTAGGCCTTCTCTTGCTGCCTCCGCAGGAAAATCGAAGTCTGTAGTTTCTACATCAAAAGTCACGTTTGCCAACCAACTTCAGCGAGACGATTCGATCTCAGCGTCTCACGAGCAAGAAATGAACGTGATCGAATTTCTCAGGCAAAAAAATCTCACAGCTTTTGCCGACTTGCTGGAACTCACGGGCTTGAATCGTGATATGATTAGAGGAGGTTAGTGTTTTTATGGAATTCTACTATTACAAATATTTTACATTATTAGCTTCCTCAAAAATTTTCAACAATATTACTAAATATTTTGAAATAACATTGTCAATTTTTCCGGGACCCAAAAAATTCCTTTACTCTTTTAGTTTGTAAGTTTCAGCATTTGATGCTCTAAGAAGAAGAAATGTACCATATTTGTGCTATCTTTCATGGTTAATGTGCCTTTCATTTCTACCTAAAAGGTCCATGGACGATATTTGCTCCCAGCAACGAAGGCATTGAAATCGTTCGACAGTCCGGCGGTCTGGACTTGAGCATGAAAGACCTTCGTCACCTGGCAGCGTACCACGTCGTGCCGCGGGTGCTCACAACGGACATGTTCATTGAGAAGTCCAGGCTGCCTACTCTGTATGCCGGCTACACGCTCTACATGGAGTCCAACGATAATGATAAGGTCAGGAGACATCTATTCGTTGCAGAACCGAGTTTCATGTTTTCATTAACTGAAGTAACTGAATGCAAAATTCAGATAGTTTAGTGTTTTCTTTTTTAATAACCCCTTCAGCGTTTATAGGTCAAAGCCTAATTTTCATTACAATTAAACTTATTACTCGGTTTTTGTCCTGTGAAAAGGATAGCTGACTTAAATTTTCGTTGTAAATTTTACACAGAATTATAGTTCCAAGCCAGATATCTTACTACGCCAGGAGTCTTCTTAATTTCGACTTCTTTTTCTCGTAGGTACATACAAAGGAACAACCAAAGAACATTGTGCATTTCCTCTGGTCTGAGTGATTTTAAATTTTTTTTTGCAGTGGTCGGTTGGAGGAGGGCTGTTGACAGGGAGCTCTTGGGTACACAGTGGGCCGTCCACGTGGGTGACCCACGAAGTAGACCGGGTGCTCTACGCGCCCCACGGCAACCTGCTCACCACCATGGCTCTGGCGCCAGCCCTCACCAACTTCACGACTCTGCTGGCCGCCAACCCTCGCATCAGGAGAATGCTACAAGGTTCTCAACTTGACAATGTTTCTTTGTGTTACCATGTTTCTTTTGTATTACCGGATCTCTCTAGGTTCCGATGCTGTCCTCACACATGGGGCTTCAACACTTTGAGTGCGACTTGAGCAACCGGTGGTTACTGAGGGAGTTTTGATAGTGCTGCTGACCGACCATAAGTCACGAACTCAATTTTCACAAATACTTAATTAAAACTAAAAGAAGGCATGAAACAGTTAACGTTTGCTTTTTAAACGTTGCATGTAAGAATTCGCTTTAAATTTGAATTGAATATTAAACCTCTGTTTTACCTGTCGCAGACAAAGTGTTAAAGTCTCAAAGAGGTATGAATTTTTTGTGCAGTCTCGCGTGATATTAGAGTAGTTATGCTATGCCTAGTGTAAAGTCGTGGTTGCAATGTTCAATCATTATTCAGAGTTTAATCTGATGATCATTCTTCCTGCTCTCAAGTAAACGAGAGGAGGTAGGGGATTTTTTAATTTTGTTGTAGTGTTTAAGGGTTTCATTTAAGGCAAATACCCACTGAGGAGGCAGTTGTCAGAAGCCATAGTCAGTGAAACACTTTCGATAAAAATCGCTTATTTTGCTCGGTCGCTCTACGCAGGCCGCCGGCCAATGACGGTGGTGGCGCCCAGCAACGCCGCCATGGCTCGCCTACCCCCAGGTGTCCAGCCCTCCTCAGGTAAACAGGCTTCATTTCTTACCCAATTATAAACTCAGGCAAGTGATCTTTTGTAGGATGGACGGCCTGGTGAACACAAGTAGCGTGCGGTATTTTCAACTGGAGGAGTCGAAGAACTTGCAAATTTGTTTCGTTTGTACATTACTCCGTAAGGAAGATTTGTTTATCAAGAAATATTCATATGAACTTCAAAAGAAAACTGTTTTGATGCCTCATTTGTTGAATGATCCCTGATGGGTCTAAATTTTTACATTTTTTTTATTCAGAAGTTAAGAAAAGCATATTATGTGAAATCATTCATTTGTAAACGAAATTTATTTCTTTAGGGCTCATCTCGCTAGCTTTTATTCTGAAATCAAACCCTAAAATTACCTCAATTTTTTCATTTCATTTATTTGTGAACAAATTACTCAAGTGTGTATCATGAGAATAGAGGGAACAACAGAGCTGTTACAGTCTGCCCTCTTCATCCGACGTCGAATACAGCTGATGTACGTATGTACATATTGTATGTAGATATAATATTTTCACTGATATGTTTGAGTTTGGTGAGTTGGTGATACGAATAGTTCATTTATGGCTACACTGCGAGTGGGTTTCGCAATCTAGAGCGCTTTTCTTTTCTTATTTCAATTTGTTTCTTTTTTGAACATTTTTGATTCGTTTATATAAATCATTCAATGGATTTTTCCCATTTCAGGTGTGCATCTTTAGATTCAATAAATACGATAACAAAGCAATTAATTTAATACAGGTTGTTTTTTAATTATTCGTCGTGAAGCTACACTAATTGTAAACAAATAATTTAACCATGCTTATTTAGGAATGCCGTAATCTTCAGCAAATCTGAGCCACTGATTCTTCCCCCGAAAACTATCCAACTTACGAAGCACAATACATGACACTGAAACTACCTTTTTATATTTGCATAAGAAGCATTCATTTTCAGTCAAGTTACTCTCATGTAATTGTGCTACTCTCATGTGAGATCCCACAGCCAAATACACACGCGTGTGCACTGCTCATTAACTGGTCTCCCAACCGCAGCTTGGCTGGAATCCCACATCGCGAGAGGCTTCCGCTACAGCGTGTGCTTCCCCCGTCACTCCACCGTCACGACTCTCGCGGGCTCTGAAATTCGCACCTCCACCAACGCCACCAACGGTAAGACTTTGAACGCTATCAACTGTGAAACAATAAACTCTACCAGCCCCATCAACGGTATGGTACAGTACACCAACAAGCAAATGAAATTAACACTGACTGCTTGTAAAACACATGCGCATTAATGCGCACATTGACTCGCATGATCGAAGAAACACAGGACACAAACTTAGCATGGCGCACCTGCTCACGAGGCACACGGTATGACGACTCAAAGAAACTACCAAGTTCCGTCTCTGCTTACGGTGGTGAGCACTGTAGTGAATTTAGCGGGCTTTACCTCCACACAGGCTCACGCAACAACCTCAGCAGAGTGTTTGCGTACATGCACTAAAGTTTAAGTATCATTTAGAGAATCTTATTTCACTTCTTTCCTATATTTGTGAACATCATTATTATTTATTATTTTAACTATTTTGACTATACCTGTATATTGTTTGTTGTATAAGAAACCATCAAAACATGTGTAGAGCATAAAATAGGGTGGTCGATGTCAAAGCTTGTTATAAGTTTGTATTCCACTAACGTGTTTTATTTTCTCAGGAGTGGTGAGCATTAATGAAATCCCCGCAAGTTACCTGGACATCACCGCCGCTAACGGAGTGCTGCACGTCGTAGATGACCTCATCGTCACAGGGTCCTGAGAAATGTAAACGATGTCGTTAAATGTAAACTTTATTCTCATAATCGGTAAATTACGAATTGACTTTTCTGTTCCAAGGATTTATGGACGACTCTTGTAAACTGGTAATTATTTTACAAAATTACTGCATTGATTTCTAGGTCAAAATTCACGCCTGATGTTTGCTGGCTAGTGCTCGAGGCAAATTTCTTAACATGCATGCCCTGTATGGTACCCTTACAACGCCTCTGACATGGCCTACAAATAAGAATGTCAATCTGACCCGCCCGTTTCATTTCAGGCTTTTCCTGAACTGATCTCAAATTCACTCCCACCCATAGTATGTACTATGAACCCACAGGACAAATCGCTCAGAGAAGATTGTGCGCAGTGCACGTTTCTCGAGCTTGAATTGTTTTAACGTTAATTTATCACTAAGCAGCGTTAAGATATTACAGGCTGAAATTTTTCTTGAAACTACACTTTTTAGCAATCTCCGTGGAAGTAAGTTTTTGAAGAGTGGTTGGTAACTAGGATTCACTTCTGCGAAGCATGGTTTCCTGACTTCTTTGTAATTAATCTTTGTAATCTCGTACAACTTGAAAAAAAATCATTTGTAAGCCATTAAAATACTTCGAGAACCAAATGAAGTTCATTCCAAATTTCTTTCTGATCTCCTGCCTACTATGCGCTAAATTGTGGAACCAATAACCACGTCCGCTTGAAGTGAGAAAACATGCAAAGTTAGTAAATCACGGGTTTAATGGCCAACTGATGAAGCAAATTTTTTACAGCAACATTAGATCAACTATTTCCATTGGTGCCTGTGGAAACTGCTTTCTGTGTGGAAGAGTTTTTAAAGCAAGATTATTAAATAACTTATGTTGTTACATTGTTCACTCAGGGCGCACGAGTCATCTGTGATTTCTGTTATTTTAGGCTTGATAATTAAGGTTAACGTCATATTATTTGACCCAAAAGGAGTACCGGAATCCAGTGAGCAATACGTGTACTCATTCGAAATGATGGTGGGGATTTAGGCCTCCTGATACTGATTTATTGCAGCCTTAATACATCTGAAGAAATGCGTAACAGTAAGCCTACTGAATAGCTACCGTATAAATCAAATAGTTAAACTTTAACAGAGACCACTAATTTTCAAATTATTTAGAAAAAACAGTAATTACTCGCACATTTTGTTTCTTGATAGTAAACCTCATTCGAATGCACGATAACTACCGAACGAGTGAGCTTTCTCCGAAATCTTCGCCACTAGAAGTGATTTAGTTCCTGTGTAGTATCAGTTGCAGAGCGATTAGTGCTGTGTCTTTTGTCCCTCATCATGAAAATCCTCACAGCCAAGTATTGCGCAGGTATTCTCTGAGATGCTTCGCTTTTTCAAGACGGGTTCTTTCATGCCAAATCTTCTGTCCTTACTTCGTTCTATTTTGCTTAGTTGTACGTAGATCCATATTGAAGAACATTTATTTTAAAACGTTATTTTAAAATTATAATATTTTTAGTTTTCCTGTAACTTTATAGCAGCAGTCTGAGTACATTGTCGAAGTCTTTACTTCTCACTTCCTTGTTCGATCGCTTGAATTGCTTTCGTGAACTTATTTCATGACACGCCGAGAGAAAGTGAGTAACATCTTCATATTCATTCGTCGTTACTATCTGAAACATTTAAAACGTGAATTAATTTAGTGAAAGCGTTATGTTGTCTAAACTGCAAAAGTTGACTGCGTCTTTTATTACTGTCACAAAATCGCGTCATCAAGTGTAGCACTGTATTCGCTCGCATTCTATCTATTCATTAAAACGAGACGTTCTGACATAATGGTAGGATCATACTCTAATACCATGCTGAAACATTATGCAGGTCATTTTCCATTCATCTTACCATCCACCGATAAGAATTGATGCGCTCTCAAGAGGGCAATTCTTTGGGAAATTTATGCTTGTATGAATAGGCGTAATAGTGATAGTCATAAGGAACGAAGCGCCAATAAAAGTTGAAAATATCAATCATTTAAATTTTAATTCCTTATTTTCATAGAGAGCAAAACACGAGCTGGAATGTTACTTTGAAACAATTTTATTGAGTTCAAAGTTCCCTTGCGCCAGCAGCGAATGATGTGGAATACTCCAAGAAATGAAGATGCAGTTCGTGCACGTTCCTGACGACGGTAGACAGTCTCTGGCTATCCACGCACGGACATATTAGCAGTGCCTTTTTTAAATGTCAAACGGTAATTTCAAAATTTGTCGTGAAAGTATGACGTAAGTAAATGATACACATGTTGTTCAATATAGAAAAGATTGGTTTTAATGAACAAAAACATTAGTCATTATCATTATGAGCAAAAAGTGAAAGTCAACGACACTCCAAACCTTAGGCTCTCACTACTCGTGTGTTACTCTAGTGTAGTGACAAAGGCATAGACTCTTCGAATAAACCCAGCCTTCAGATATTTCTTTCTTACGCTCAGAAATAACTGGCTACTCCTCACTCTATTACACGGCAGCCCAATGAGCTTGAAGAAGGCATTAATACTGCATTATGAAAATGTGTCAAAAATACGTAAAAATGCTACAATTACTCACTTATGAAACCATTAAATTGTGCCCTTGAAAGTACTCATCCTAACAAGTTTTTGCATAAGGCTTTGAGAGTAAATGAAACGCACTGCATGAATTTTCTTGCCGAATACACGATGCTATATTCCTTTCTAGCATTGTTATTACATTTATTAGTTCAATGCTTTCTAGTTATAACAAAAGCCACCTCATGAGAGTGAAGAGAGGGGAACATTTAGTATGGATTGTGGAAAATGAGGAATCTATGCATAAGATGTGCTCCCACACAGAGATCCCCGTGCTTAGATACTGCAAACTATGAAGGAAGAGAAAGAAAAGACAAAGAAGAGATAGCGAAGAAGGCATGAAAACTGCAAGAAGCTAAGAGGTTCCGAAAGATCAAAGTCTCGAGGGTGTATCTACAGTACAGCTGAGGTCACTGAGCTGCATTCTCCCTAGGGGAGCCAGACCTCGTTGCATACGACAGGGAAACCTTTCACAACCAAAACTTTTTACCTATCTTATGCTCCTGAGAGTTTCTTTCTAACAACATTATAGAAGTAAGTACTGTATTTCAACTATATGGCATTATTTAACAACGAGACTTGGAATGAAAACTGAGACGCTTTTTGCGTCATTCTTGAGCTGCAAGAGCGAATTCGCTTAAGATTTTCTAGCAAATTCCCTCGGCCCCACTCATTCAACAGTTTCCACGAAATGTAAGAAGTGAAAACACAAAAGGGAAAGTTTCAACAACACACGAGTACTAGCTTCCCTCGTTACCACAGATGAAATCAAAACCAGCGTTGCTGAGGTCAGGCTTCACAATGGTTAGCCGGGGCTGACGAACGATGCCAGCACGCTCGGAAATAATGACCATTGCAATGACGTGGCAAACTTCTCAATCCCGGGTAATGTTGCAACGTTGCTTCCGTGATGCATTGAGTTGAGGAGTAAAGACGCTAGGTGGGGACGTCAGGAGCGTTGGAGGGCCAGGGCCTCATGTCTCCCCACTGCGTGCCGGTCCTCACTGAGACGGGCATGGGGACCGTCAGAGTCGCCAGGGGGCCGCATAGCCCTGCCGTGTCCTCCATCACCTCCCGCAACACTCCTGAGCGTAATTCCATTTCAGATAACATGCAAATCTCGCGCTATTCCGGAAGATTAGCCAATGTGTGTCAAAAAATTTGTTTAGCAAGCCAGCAATGTAGTATTTGTTCAGTAGATGAGTGATTCCCTAAATTTGAAATTAATTACAAACAAAGGTCCGACGTTCTGAATGATGAGCGATTTCTGCAGACCCGTTCGAAGTTCGTAGTGTTCAAGGATGCTATTAGAGTTCTTCCCATAAAAGTAAGTATCATAGTTGGAGGGCGACCCACTCGGCAAGATATGTTGTCGCTTTGTTATAACTACTTCAACACTAAAAATGTTTCAACACGTTTTCAATCCACTGTATGCTTGTTGATCTGATTCTTTCAGCCTGAGTTTACAGGTTAAGTGAGTTGAAAAGAATATGATTTGAGGAGCACTGGGATACGTTTATTTTCATTTAGTTATTGCAAAAACTAATTCATTTTGCAAAATCACGTACTCAGGCGACACGCGGCTGTGATGCAATAAGTGTCCTAAGACTTCAAAGAAGATGCAAAATTTAAGCCCGTTTCTACCCATAATAGAGTATGATTGATTTAGGACCCTGTCCAATCTTTTATTCTGTAATAAACGAAAATTCAACTTATTTCGAAATCGGATATTGTTTCCAGGTCAACAGTAAATAGATTATGCCGTGTTTACTGTTAACCTCCTGTAATGCACAGCTTTTGAACCAGAGTTTGATCAGAGAAACGGTCCTTGAGGCGTAAATTGTTAATGTCAGTATCTTGAGGCATTAAGAAATTGGGAGCTCGTCCGCATCGAGTCATGCACTTGCTTAAGTTATGAAAAAATAGCGTTCACTTCGTAGACTCCTGTATCAAAAATGACTGCCATATTAGTTTACTAGACAACCCCTAATCTAAATCAGATAATGGAAACAGAATTGGTGAGAGGAAGAGGTTATTAGTGGAGAACAAGAACTGCTACGTACATTTTGCAGTTCGACTTACCGACAAACTGAGCTGCACTGTGCTTAGGCACTTGCCACACAAGCTCGTCGTGGATGTGCAAGAGCAGCCCTAGTCTTTGATCTTTGCTGGAAGACTTCATGCTCGCCTCTGGAAGTTTCATCCCATGCAATGCAGTTGTGTTCTTCAATGTACATTCTTTGGTATTTTTAGTCAGATCAGAGCATGATGACTTTACTGCATCTCCTTTATGGTTCTTACTGGAAATGGTTTCGTGAAGTCGTGTGGCTGAGGCCGAAAGTGTACCCAATTCATTCATCGAACTTCTTGGCTCCTCATGAAAATTGGAAAATTGACTCGTCTGATTATATCCCTCGCAATTTGAAGATTGTACAGTTGACCGTGCAGAAAAATCCAATATCTGAGTTGGGTGGAAAGCCACAGAAGAGGGCGGAGTCATGTAGAGCATGTGACAGCACTCAGCTATTCTGGCTTCCATGCGCAGCTGAGCGGACTTACACAGATCAGCTGCGGACCCTGCGACACAAGAGTAAAGCTTACTACTTCGTCACAATAAATTAATGATTCTCTCTGATACACGTTGGGAAAAATGTGTAGTGAAGTGCTACGTACGCAGTTAGTGAGTGAGCTAGATTAAAATACCAAATGATTTACATGGTGGGTGCGGAAAAATTTCTTGGACTCATTTTGAATTTGAAGTAAAAGCTTCTGATGTTTATCTTTGCAAAAAACCAAATTCACTCCATTAATTGATGGTCTCTTACTTTCAAATGTCAGATAGCATTTGTAGTTAAAACCTTGTGTATATAGTATTCTGAAAATGAGTAAACGTGAAGCCGCTATTGAACCGCAAGAGAAACTGGGGGCCCTCTCGAAAGTTTCACTGGAAAACTTCTGAGGGTAATCGAAGCACAAGGGGACACATTGAAAAATAAACTCATATTTGGTTTCTTGGTAGTTAGTAAATTTATGTGAGGACAGTTTTATCACTACACTATCCTACTCATATTACCAAGTAATTTGATCCGGGAGCGTTTCTCTGCCATGAACTGTTTTATGACGGCAGCCATCACGTTGGAATCGTTCCAGAATGACCAGCGATCGAACACGTTTGCTCAAGTGATATTCGGAATTACATTTATAAATAAAATTCCATGAAAGATTTTAGGGAAAATAATTGCGTTTCCTGAAAAATATGGTTAAAGGCCTACGCATAAAAACTCAAAAATGAGTGTTTTATTTGAATTGTTCATTGAAGGACAACGCAACGATTTAAAATTTGCCAAACATGCTGTACACTTTGAAATATTCATAAATTCTTATATTGGGCATTTTAAACTACCGCATAAAATATATTAACAATATTGCTAAGACACACTTTGGATTAGCGTTCGTAAAAGCTCCTTCCATTCCCTCACCCTGAATGACGAAATTGATTGCCTGCCTCTCTGCATGGCTCCTGAGACGGGGCTCGCGGGAGCAGATGTAGGGGAAGTGGCGGCGGCGCATGAAGAGCGTCGTGAGGTAGCCCTGACGACGGCACTGCTCCACCACTCGGCGCCTGAAGCCCGTCACGCCTGGCACTATACCTGCGCCATCACGCACTGCTAATTAACTCGTTGACTGCGATGGGTTAAACTGAAGTACAATATTCAACTCAAATTTAAAGATGTCCGAAATTTTATAAATACTCAACATTAACTGGGTCCATTAAATATGATTCATTTCAAAAGATTGTGAAAACATTTTCAAATGACCTATCGATGGGTCGTTCGCAGCAATGAGAACTTAAACACGATCGCAAGCAACTTGTTAATGAACCTAAAATGCATCACGCTTGGAACCGAGTGAAATTTTGCTAGGCAAAGGATTTGTTATTCTTACTCCCAAATTCTTAGTCAAGGGCGTCATTATTGCAGCGTAGAATTGAAACTAAAAAAGTAAAATTTTTGGCATAAACACGAGGAGAGAGGCGTGGTATGATGTGCAACATGAAATTTCTATGAAATTTGAAAAAACCGTGGTAAAACTCTGGTACTTCGGATACAAAAAACGTCAAAATTAGCTACAGAAGCTTTAAAGAAGTGTCCAGATCTGAATCGTCTACGGAAAGTCAAGCGATAAAACCAGAATACAAGCACGGCCTCACCCCGCCATCTTATAGTAAGCAGGGCTAGAGATGAACTCACTGTTGAAGGCGGTGATGGCTGCGGCGGCTTCGGTGGGTGCTGCGCGCAGCACCTGAGCGATCTTTTGGAGCCCTGCCCCGTACAGCATGGCGTACACCAGCCGCTTGCTGCGCTCCCTTGAGCTCCCGCTGCTTAAGCTTGACCTTCCGGCAGTGTACATTGGAGTCAGAAAAATCATCGAATTTGTTAGTGGGGATCTTTGAAACATTGACATTTGCCGTCAATCTGGTGATAATTTTGTGCCTGTCAAAAGTCATCAGCATCAATGCAAGAGGTACTGACAAATCTTGCAACTACCTCACAGAAATTTTACTGCTCTACTTACTGTAAATCTTTTTTTCTTAAACGAATCAAATCTGCTTCAAAATATCTCGTGGTTCAAAATACACTCGTGGGTTCGGAATAGATATTATTTTGTGGTCCCTCGTTTCTGGCATGTGGGGGTATTAGACATTTGTATAAATTCCTATAGCATTCTCACAACACTTGCGTTCAAATAAGGTGCTGACTATTATCCGTCGAGCGAACAAAATATAGCTGGGACTCCTAAGTCTGAAGGGCAAGTTACCTAAAAGATATATTTTCTACCAGTAACCCCAAAACGATTCATTATTCATTGTTTATTTAGTTTGGGCATTCCAAAGATGATTTTGCTCATTTTACTTGGCGAGAATGTCTATAGAATTAATGGGAAGGAACCAGAATGTCCGCTTTTTCATTGAAGCTTCCAAAGCCCCACGCCATATCGATTTCAATTGAGCACCAATAACACTTTTCCTTAATTGAGCGAACTTAACTCTCATGCTTTACTCCCACGTCTACGGGTAAAATGCAGATGGAAAATATCAACAGTGAGATCATATGAGATGATGAATGAGGCATGTTAAAAGCCATTATTCTTTAGAGATTTTCTGTTCCGAATTTCAACTACTACATCTAACATGGGTAATTTAGCAACATGTTACTAAAGAAACTAAACATAATAGTTCTATAAAACTTGATTTAGTGATTTCCTCAAACTGACACTTTTCCTCAAAAACATTTGAATGGGCTTAGAGACACTATTTCGATGTAAATTTTGTCCTTTGCTTTATTTAACTTTGCTTCCTGAGGTTTTGATTTTAAATTTCAGATCTTGGTACGAAGAAACAAGAAAGACAGAAATTGCTACCCTAACCATCGCTGAAACAGACTTCTGAGTGCTGAACAATATTGTTCAACACTTGAAAATAACTTTTCACTCATTAGAAATAAAAGACAACATTGAGATTTGAGAGTCTGCTGAATGGTGAACGGCCTTACAACTTTGATGTTTCGCAGTACATTGTCGCCAAATCCGAGTAAACAGAAGTTTACAGTTGGCATGCCGCTGTCGTATTGCGGCTGTAGAAAGAAGCTGTTTCTGCTTGTTTTTTTTGGTCGATATCTTTAGATCGACCCATGTTTTTCCTCACTGAATTCGCTTATCTTTCAACATTGTAGGCTAAATTGTTGTTGATATTTTTGAGGTTAGTTATTGTCATGTTTCACTTACCTTTTTATTTAGGTTTGGCATTTCCAAGTTGCGAAATGTCCCATTCATTCGAGGTAGACCGTTGATGGAAAAAGCTTCTATATCACGGTCAATTGTTTCGTTGATAAGGATCCTATTGATCTAAAGTTACTTTCTTTCTTGGAAGATCTTACAGTCAGGCAAACGTCATCCACTATTAGACTAGTTTCATGAATAAGTTCATCGTATTTCATATCAGTCAATCATTTTATGTTCTCATCAGAAGATATAAAAAGTCGATGAGAAAATGCTATAAGAACTGGATATCATATTTTATTGGGATGCTATTTTTGTCACAAACTTTTAGTGTAAAACTTCAAATTTCACACATACATTTATTTGAAACTTGATAATTGCATCTACTCTCTACTCTGAATAAATTCAGTTTGTGATGAGTGTCCTGCCAAGTGCGCTCATAAAAATTGCAAATGAAAGAGAAATGTTAACATATGAAGTACGACTAATAGCAATATTTCTATCTCGTTGTAAATGAGAACCTACAAGTGTGAATGCAGACAAGCATTACAAAATATGGTAGAATTGACCTTACCACTTTTGGGAGAGCATAGCAAACACATCCTGGTGTGTGTTGAAGGCTTCTAGCAGCACCAAGTCCTGGGAAAAGTGCGCCAAGAGTCGCAGCTCCATTTGCTGGAAGTCGGCGGACACGAGCACGCAGTCCGCCTCGCTGCACAGGGCACTCCGTGCGGTCACCATCACCGCTTTCCGACAGTCATCATCAGAGCCTCTCTTCTTGCTCTTGTTATAAGTCGATGGTGGAGAAGAAGAAAGCTGGTCATTTTCTATGCAATCTTCTTCCGGGGAACCGTGATGTTTATTCTCCATCTTACTCCGTATGGATGCGTGGGTACTAAATTCATCCCTGCCACTACCGTTGACGTTTGAATTCTTCAGAGGTGCATAACTGCGAGAATAATTAACATTCATGCAAACAGGCGTTTCTAAATGACCATCGTATGATTTCTGTTTAGAGTTGAAACTGCTTGCTGCTGATAGCTCTTGGTTTTTGGTTCTATGGTTTACATCTTGGTGCTGCTCTTCTTGCACACCATCAAAATTTGGCGATGTAAGATCTATCCTCCTCGCTTCAAGACTTGTGGTCTGTGCGATATCACCCTTTGTAAAAACAAAATCATCACCGTTTTCGCCTGGGGGAAAGTCTTCGTTGCGTCCAAGTTCGAGATGAGGGGCCCCTGGCCCGGTCATGGGGACAGGGTCTCTGGGCAGCGCTTGCAAGTTGGGGCTGCGGCACTGAATGCGGCCAGTGGCTGCTGCGGTCTGCTCCCTGGAAATTTTTAATCATTTCAACGGTTAGTGCATAAAATATTTTACATGTTATGCCTGTATCACGCTAATTTCGTTGACTTTCTTCCTCGTTGCTTGACTAAAGATCATGATTGTCTTTTGCATTTTCAAAGCTAAAGTTGAGCTTCTAGACAATGAGTGGAATTAGAAGTCTTTGCCATTGATGAGAATATGTAATTGTTAATTGAAAGAAAACTGGCGCATTCAGTAGGCAACACGAAAATGCTAAATTAGACATAGGATGTAGAATAGAATGTTAATTAAGGCATATAAACAGCGCACTTCACGGCTCTGTTAGAGCATACGATGAACTCTCAGTAGATAAATTAATGATACGATGTCCTTCTCACTTTCACACCTGCTATCGCGCATATAGCGAGAAACTTCAATAAAGCACTATAACGTCTGCTTGTGTTCGCGACCAAGTTTTCACGAAACAGTGTTTGTTCCACTGGAATAAATTTTTAGTCACAGGCTTGGTCTATCATTTAAGTTGTGGAACTAAAGTAATCCCTTCCGTGTCTAGTCGTAACATTTCGATCGAAAGAATTAGCGTGACTTGGAGCCTTTTAAATTCATAGCGCTTGCGAGCGAAAACGCACCATGCAGGGGAGATGTAGCCATCCTTGACACAGCTGCTGACGCCCGCCACGAAGGTGTTCCTGAGCTTGCTGAGGCGCCTGTGTTGCAGCAGCAGCGCAATGATGGGGTGCGTGCCGCGGAGCAGCTCTAGCTGCAGGTGAGCATTAAAAAATAAAGTGAGTTCATCACCGTGTAACTACGAGAACACGTGTGGGCTATGAAGAGAGTGAATACACTGATGTATAATAACTCGAGTTTCCTATCGTGACTAGTTTTCGACATGCATTTCTGAAAATGAAGATGTTCCAAAGTATAGGAGACAGTGTAAGAGCGTTTACTGCGAGTCCAATTCTATTTATTTCGTTGCATCACACAGCATCGCATAAAACTCTTTTCTGAAAGACGTTTGATGTATTAAAAGAACTAACGTTGTGCACATGAACCTTTTCCTTGGGGTAAATTTTTTCTCTGATTCATTTTTAGTGAACTATTGTATTAATGCGGACTAGTGCACGGAGATAGATGCTTCTCACTTTCTTTCTCGACCGCTCTTACACTCACATTAAAATCGCGATAATTTATCAATTTTTTAACTTACGGCAAATATGGAGTGAAGCAAATTTTTTTTTTTTTAAGTTTTCTACAGTCTCAAGAGGTACTGCTTGCTCTGGAGGAGCAGTGAAATAATTGCTGCGGGGACTGAATTCAAAACTAGATTACTTGTCCAAAGCTTGATTCACTACTCTCGTGTTACGGCGAATACACACACTGATGGGGGAAAGTGAGCATGCAGTTGATGTAAGCTCACCGCCTGCTCTGAGGTGCTCTTGTGTCCGGCGGGGGTCGTGGGCACCTGGACGTGAGCGTCGAGTTTGAGGGAGGTGTAGAGCAGCGCGCGTAGCTGGCACGGAGAGTTCACGTTTACTACACTCTTGCTTACGCGCTCACACTCGCGTTCCAAGCGAGCTATTTCATCCTGATAACACAAAAAATCAACGCGCGCTTAGTGTTATTTACTTAGAATCTGTGGAGAGGTTCGTCACTCAGGGAGTCTTAGACTATTTTGTACCTAATGGTGATGCAATAGTTAACATGGGAGTCATCATAAATATGGCATTACCATGAGGAAATGCTATTGTACGTAATGATACGGATTTTAGCTGCCAACACTTCTTACACCGTATTCAGAAAAGTGAGAAAAATCACTGATAAGCATTTGCTAGGAGACTGAAAAGATTTTAATCCATATCTGATCATGCATCTTCTTAGTTCGTTAAAGTCAACCCAATTAAGTAGCTTTGAACATGAAAAAATACGTCTGTGTTGGGCATGAATATAAATCACGACTGCAGTCGTGACACGCGATCATGAACCTCACAGAAACAATCTACTTGAAGAAGGAAAAAAGCTTTAACTCACCGATAAAACTTTGTCGTTCTTTGACAAAGCGGCGCGGTCAACCTTCACTCCTCGCAGCTCCATGACTGAAATTCAAGGATAAACAAAAAATTTTTTACCATTCTTCGGACAGGTTCTCCGTATTCACAGGGCTAGTAATGCTGAATAAGTTGATATCTTTCACCTGATGTTAGGGGGATTATTACCTTTCTTTACGAATTGAGTCATAGAGATATTATTGCCAAACATATGTTATGTGCTTCGACACTTTTTCTATCCTAAGGAGAGAGCTGAGTAAAAAAATATGACGGTCAAAGAAATGTTTAATGATTCCCTCTCCTCTTACGGGGATATAACTTTTGAGCCTATGCGAATTAGCGCTCCCAGAAGGAAAATGTGAAGTCCCGAGCTGAGGACTAGGTAGATCTTCTTTTTGCTGAAACAGAACAAGTTTTTGGTTTTATTACAGACTATCATTTCTCGATTCACTGCTGTTCTGTTTTACTGCACCTACTTTTTTCTTCTTCAACTTTTATCTTGCTTCATAAACTTACTTATTAACTGTGGGAATACACCTTGTGCATAGATTCTCTATTTATTTAACTCCATTCTTAATATTGTTTTCCTCCTTCCTGTCTTTGGGACACCTTTGTTGGGATTAAAGATGCTTAAACTAACTTGTAATCTAATTTGAGACAAGCTCTCAGAGCATTTGTGCAAAATACTGTTCCTTTCTTTTATATACATCAATTAGGGCTTAAATCATTTATTACGATCATAAATACTAGCGCCTCATTTTTAAGGTTCAAAATTCAAGATGAGACGCGTCATTATTTCGGTCTCCGGAAAAGTTACTATTCTCTCAGAGTGCCCAGAAAATGTCTCAAACCATCACAATACATTAACGCAAGTGCAACTATCATCATCAATACGTGTTGAGCGCATAACAACGCTCAACACAAATGCAGCGCGAGGCAGAGTCACCGGCGAGAGAAGACGCAATCCTGGACTCGAGACAGAAGAAAATGGGCCACAGCCCGGCGGATGCGAGGCGCCCGTGCAAGGCCCTCATCAGCGTGCTCAGCAGGCGCAGGTCTTCTGTTAATGTCCTCTGCTCAAATATGAGTTGTCTTAGCTCGGCTACAGGTGCGCCCTTTAACAGTTAGTCAAGTGAATTCTCAGCAAGCTGAGTTATATCTAGACTATGAAAAAATTAGTCATTATGCCATATACATAGATTTTCGATGTGGGCTAAATATGAATTCATTTTGTTATCACCATCATTGATTCAGAACACTAAATGAAGTACTCAGTACTCATGCACTGGACAAAAATACTTTCAATTTTGTCTCCTTCTAACGTATAATGGACTGCTTCTTTTACTTTGCTCTCCTCTTATAGCAATGTTCGCGTGCCACCGTCAAGTCAATTGTGGTTCAGAAATTACTTCATTTAACTCTTGGTTTAGAGTTGCTACCCTCCAGGTCATCGTAAACTGTAGGCAATGTTTCTGCCTGTGGTTGCTGGCTGACCTGCTGCGGAACAGGGACCCCCAGCAACGCGAGTGTGGCCGTGAACGTCACAGGAGGGTGGTCAGCGTCCAGCAGCCACGCTCCGATCTTGGGGTCCAGTAGGTGCCAATCCCGCAGCACTGCAAGTGTATAGTGGCCATCAGAAACTTTTCCGTCTACTCCAGACCTGTGTGTCTGATGAGGCCAGCTCACAGTCAGACTCTCAAGCTCTTTTCGATGCACTAAGGACTGTATATAGTTACTGGTGGATTAGTGTCATGTTAGACAGTGGGTAAACAGGCATTGTCAGTGGAATATAAGCCTGAAAATTTGAAAACGGAATACAAGCCTGAAAACGTAAATGCATTTCCCTGATTCAGGCGATGAGTTTTTAAAAATAGAAGTTACAGAGCATGAGTTTGAAATTGAGTGCCTGATTTGGCTTCAACTCGATCCAGATACCCACTTGATTATCAATCAAGATTAACGCAGACTTGGTATTTGAAAAATAGAATGCAATGATTTACACTAACGCTTTAGTCTAACTCGTTCACTAAAATAAATTCACGAAATACTTCACAAACATGCTAAAAGTGTGAGAAAGTTAAAAAGTCTCGCATATAAATTATGAATATTTAATACGTAAGTTAGAGAAGAACTAGGCAGTGCAACACCTATGCGTAAGAGTTGTTTTCTCCTAACATCTCTCACTCATCGGTAAAGATAATGAAACGGTATTTCTTCACATTAGTTCAGCACCAACATCTGTCTACCATTTAGAGTTCAACAGTACGCTCAAGTTTTCGCAATACCAAAAGCAGCAAGATCATGACGAGATCAACACCTCAGCGACTTCAAATGTACCCCGATGGCAGAGTGGCACAGCGTTACCGTGGATGTGAGGCACCCTGAAGCGCTGGGCCAGACACGTGACGGTCTCTTGAGCATCAAAGCACAGCTTGCGTGCCTTACTCTGCATTGCCCTCTGCACCACACGCCTGTCCACGTCATGTAGGGGAAATGTGCGAGTCACGGTGATGTTTACGAGCACGCAAGTCTTATAACATAAAGACGCTCATTTGAGTCAAGCGTCTCGTGAGGAATGATGTCACGATGTAGATATAATGAAGAAGCTGCCGAGTAAACACGTTCGACTGTCAGCGTAATTAAGCTGAGAGGGCAAAATATTTCAGGTCCGGAAGGTGAAATTTTGTCCGATATTTTGTAAGCGAGAAAACAGTGTAGTAATATTGTAGCTAGTGTATACTCAACACTCGCTGAACGTCTTCCTGTACAAGTAGAGAACCTTATTTAAAGAACGTATCCACTATTGATCTAAGCCGTTGTTTAAAAGCAGTTTATTTCAAACAAAGATATTTAAGCTTTAAACGTAGAATATGATGTTCAATTATCAATTTTTTTCGATTTACAGAAAGAAATACGAAGGTTCTGCTTTCAATAGTGGAAATGAGTCTGATTTGGTACACATGAAAAATAGTTAATAAATTAATTTGACTAACTATTAATTAAAAACAAAAACAAACATTTAATTAACAATTAATATCACAAATAGTAATAAATATTAATAGTAACAAGGGCTACCTCAACACATTTGATGTTCATGTTTTATTGCGAGTCGTCTTTAAACGCACTGCCTTCTATTGCTTAGCCCTTATAATAGAGCCTATTTAGCGATAGAACTGGGCACGCATACAAAATTTTCGATTTGTATTTGGCGGCCTGTAACTAGATTTTACAACCACCTTCGCGCCTAGAGCGGAGTTGAGTAGTATCCTAAAGTAACTCAATGAGAAATTTACCTATTTTAAAACTAAGAAGGTTTAAATCCCTCTCAGGATGAACTAAACTATTAATCTGATAACTCCAGCTCCCGACATCATGCATTATCACGGTTTAAGTTTCGTTACTCGCTACCGCAAAAGTTGCCCCGAAGTTGCCCAACCATAAAAGTTACGTTTATTGAAGAAGCAGTAATTCTTTCTATGTTTAATATCAACCTGAGTATTTCACAAGCTGTCGACAACCCCGAACATACTTTTTACTTGGGAAGCACGTCGCAAATGTTGTCTTCTTAGCTCAGCAACCAAAACTACCATCCATATGGGCGATCTTAACAGTCATACTCAGTGTCAAAATCTAACGCGATTCTTTCCATTTCTTAGCCCTGAATTAAATCCTTATTTAGGAAATGGAGCTCGTTACGGCAATCACAAGCGATTGTGTAAAGGAAGGAAGCTCTTAATTCATGAGCATGGTCTTTCTGCACGTACTTGGCGCGGGCAGCATCCCCGACAGTTGGGATGGGCACTCGAATGACTCGTGGTGTGCTGGCCAGCGTCGAGTTCGGCGCACATCTGTCATCCCGCACTGATCAAGCAAACTTTGCGATCAATTGGGAATTTTTTACTGCATTCCGATACGTTAATACGGCAGATATAAAAATTTCGCGACAGAACAACAAATGTCAACGTAAAGAAGAAATTGGCAGAAATTCCTCGTACTTTTCCCAAAAGAACTTAGCGTCTTACAACAATGCCAATTACACAGTTTCCTTAATACCCAGTATAACTTTTTCGCCATCTGTATGCATGTTTTTTGCCGCCTAAGCAATTTAAGTGGTTAAATCGCTGAGGCGTCGAAAAACAAGCCTGCAGATAGCGAAAAAGTTAGACTGGGTAACGGTTAAAATTAAGAGCATAAAATAAGTTTACTCGTTAATTGCAACAGTACAGCTTGAGTTTCTAATTCAAAAATTAACACACAGCAATCAACAGTCCTGGATAGAATACTTACAAATTCAGTAAGAATTAAACATCGTGTAAAACTTGACGGTAAAAATAAAATGCTTTAATAGGAAAAGCACTCAAACACTGCAGTTTTTTTATAAATTCTGGTATACAATATTTTATACTGGACATTCCATCAATACGAGCACCAAATATATCATTATTATATCCACCTTTTTCTTTATTTTCAATTTATGGATAATCCGCTAAGCAAAACTTTACGAGTCTAAGATTAACGCTCGCATTTAGACGCCCTGGGCAAAAAACGCCCTAAAATTCCATAAGCAAATTTACATACACCCAATTTGTAAAGTTTGAGCTCATCGCCAACGTAGTTGCTCACGATAAAAACACGAGGAAGGCAATCCGCGGTTCATGCTGAATGAAGGAGATTTTCGTTGTACGAATTTTTCAGGTTAAACATGGCATTTAGGGCAAGGTTGCATTAGGATAGGATAGGATAAGATGGGGTAGGTTAGGTTAAGTCGGTTTTAATCAACTTAAATTAAAAGAATTTTGCTTGAAAAATGAATGTTAACGTTTCTCTTTAAATCAAAATGAAAGATTTGTGGCTAAGTTTTGGGTAGGTTTAAGTCATATAAGGTTGCGTATGGTTCTGAGGTATTGATGTTAAGCTGAGAGTATAAACAGCATATGAAAAATACAACAAAATGGGTTGGTAATCCAAAACCGATGATGATGAGAATTATCATTAACCCAATACATCTGGGGCTTTACCACAGACGACGCCGCATTGAAGTTTCATCAGTGCATTTATAAATTATAAATTACATTTTCATATCCGATTTCACTACAATGACGGAACGTCAAAGAGTCTAGCGCAGCTCGCTACGTGCGCGAAAGAAAGTGCAAGCTTCTCGATGGGACGAAAAGATGAAAAGAGAGGATAGAAAAAACCAAAGCCCTTGTTTAGAAGGTTATATAGCTACACGGTAAGCCAGGCTTCCACGAAAGAAAGAAAGGGCAGTAAAGGATGAAAGAAGAAGCCCAGATCAAAACCTTCAGTAGCCTCCAGCAGCAAGCGTTGCTGATGAGCCCTAGTTCCTCGAGGCCGACTGACGCAGGCACTGACAGCATAACCATCTGAGGGCAGCTCAAGAAGCCTACACTTCTTGGTTCCCAAGATGCTCTGAAGGACAATTTCCTGCAGTGCACCCTTGTGGAGGGAAGAAAGAAAACTAGTAGCGATCAATTTAGAGTTAATCAGAGGCGAACATTCTAGCATGTCGTAAGAAAGTTAAACTAACAGCAGGAAGATCTAAAGCATACACGGCATTGTGGATAGTTTTTTGTAAGAGGATTGTCAGGAATCCGCCTCACCTGGCGGCAGAGCGAACGCGATCCCAGAGACGTAACCTGCCGCCTTGCGTGGTCCAGGGCAGGCCTGTGCGCACTCCCACAGTTGACTCGACCCGTCACTGCGCAACACGGGCCTACGTGAGCACCTCTACGCATTCGAAAAGATGTTTTGTTCCAGTCAAGTTGTTACGTGTCATATCGTACATTTGGGTTTTAAATGCCCTGTAATTAATGCCATCAAGCATTGACTGTTATCCCTGATCGAGCCACAAACCAATTCAAACACAGCGGTCAAGTAAAAATTCTTACGAACGTCACAAAAAACGAAGAAAAATGGGACCCACAGTGCCGCAGACCGAGGCCCTAACTTGTAAACCGAGAGATATGCGTTTTCAACCTGTAGGCATGTGAAACCCCCACGACGTAATGAAATACTCTGAGACTGTAAGATTTAAAAAAGTGTGAAGTACTAAAGGACAGCTAATTTTAATGATAATAAACTCATTGCTTTCACTTCACAGTGGATAATTTGAACTTTATTTCACTCAATGAATATGTATTTAGAAAATTTCACGAAAGGGAATTTTTTAGAGAATAATATACTTAGAATTGAACATTGGTTTTTATTCTTATTGAATTAAAATTATGGTAATATGTGCCTACGAGTAAAGAATAAATTTAGAGCTTAATATTAGACTGAGATAGTAAATTCAGTTGTAAAATTATCTAGACAAAAATAGGAATAAACTGCATGCCACGTAAAAATCTCAAAGTTTGAGACAACATAATCTGATACAGGAAAGTTAATGAACCACTTGCGTTGAAAATATAACTTAGAACTGGATTTGCAGGCTGTTCAGCAACCAGTTGTGTGTTTCACTAGTTTTATAAGGTCGCGTTCTATGAACTAAGTTGCCTGCACACTCAAAATATTTGGTTTAGTTGCTGACAGGTCTAACACTGATGTGAAATTTACTTTCTGAATGTTATTACCAGCTATGGAAAGCTCCATAGTCTATTAAACAGACCACACTAGAATTAAAAGTCAGCCTGACGCTAGTAAAACGAGGCAATGTCAGCGATTGATCAAATGGCAGACATCAACACACACTAAATCCTATGACTCCTATTTTCTCGGATTCTTGCACTCTTGTACGCCACTGCCGAAGAAATTTTTTCATTGCATTTATTGATCAGCTCGTAATCGATGTATTAAATTGGATTTCTCTTCATTTACCAACTATATTATTTGAAAAAAAATTGAACTAAAAGTGAACAACCTGATATTTGTCTCGCACGTTTACGTTTCACAAAAAAATTAAGAAAGTTATTACTTGTATACTTTGTTTAGTAAAAATTTTTTAACGTTATGTTTTTTAAAAATAGTTTAGTATTGCAAAATGAAGTACAAAAATAGTAGTACATGTAAATACTTTTATCAAACAAAAAAGCCATACAGATGAATTGCAACAAAATGAAGAGTACGTCCGACAATACAGCGTTTTTACTAGCACACCAACTCACTTCACTTATTAGAAAGCCTTCTACCTTCTATCGGAATCTCAATTAACTCATGCAAATTCCAGATGTTTTCGTGTTAACTCTGCTCTTCTCTGCAATTCGCCGCCTGATGTCAAGCAGGGACGAAAGTTTTGGTAGATTGCAAACGTGTACGATTCTCGATTAAAAACGTTGGTTGCAACTGTACATGGGTACACCGGAAGTATCTATTCCTCGCAGCTTTGAGTCACAGATTATTTAAAGTTAAATCAAACTTCTCTAAGAAGTATCTTAAGTAAAATAAATTTTAAGTAGTGGTCAACATCTGATTGTTTTTTCTAAATACTTTGGATCTTTATAAGATTCATGTGAGATGTTCACCTGTACAAGAGACACATGGCAATCTCGGTAGCGTTGTCAAACAAGTCGGCCTCACTCGCGTCCTCAGTAATAATCTGAGGAGAAAATGATTAATTATTATGCTTTTAAAACGAGCAGATGCGGCATATGAGTGCCAAGAGCTATGACGTTCAGCCGGGAATAATACAGTGTTCACCAAAACGAATTCACTCCATGACTACCCATTACTTATGGGTTTCGTAATTTGTTATACGTGTAACTCGCCCTAAATAATGGGAGAATTAACATTCAATTTTAACGAGCGAAAATTCATTATAAGGTGCTCCTGGAAACGCAAGAGAGTCACAGAAGGGCAAAGTGAATTTGGAAAGAGTTTCACAAGAGTTCACATATTAGAAACACTATTGCCCGTATAAGATATACAGTATATTTTATCAAAATCAAAAAATTAAGAGACAGTGTATCGTATTTCGAATTAAATGATCCGTATAGATGTCGTATCTACAGGTCTGCAACAATCAGCTTTGCTTTTGAAACAGTGGATACCAGTTCAAGGATTTGTGAACTCAAAGAAAGGTATAAACAAAGTGAGCGAAAACATTAACGTTATCTTTTATGATATTCATTTGTTCTGACGGTTGTGCTAAGATCATTAATTCAACACATTATAGTTCCCTCTATAGTTTTTCAGTTTAAATTAAATTCGAAACAAATGTACGAGCAATAGGCAATCAAAGTGGTATATATACGTTCGGGATACACTACACATAGTCTCACAATTGCATGTTATGGTTAAAAATTGTCTCCCTTTCCTCTAACTAAAAGTTCATAAATGTTATTTAATTTCAAAATAATACCATGGGATAACTTGTGATCTGTGTAAAGGATTTATCTGAGCATGCGTGTCACTTGCCTCTCCGTCCAGGTAATCAGGCACAATTTGCTTTGCTGAAGTCTCATTCTTCCTTCTTTTGCCGTCTCTATCAGAGCAATTCTCGTCTTCTAAACTTGACTGCTTAGAGCCTTTGGATTCTTTCTTTCTCTTTCGTTTCGATAAACTTGCTGAAGGTTTCTTGAAAACGTCCATCAAGACAGGCTGGAGGGTGCGTTGCTTTAGGACTTCTGCAATTGGTTCAGGTTTCTGCGGAAACTTATCAACCGTTTTCGGTTTCTCAAGCCCGTTTTCTAGGACCGGTTGATCTGATCTATTTTGTAGAACGGCTGGAGAGGGTTTTACCGTGAGGGGCGAGTGCTTGATGGTTTTTGATTTCTCTAACAAATCTGGTGAAAGATGACATTTCTGTACACCTGACTTTGAGCCTACCATCGACAATGATTTTTCAGTTTCTACTCCCTCAAATTTAGCAGTTAAAATGTGTTGAGCTAATTGTTTCTTGAACTCTTTTGAATGCGTTTTAGTATTTGAGGGCGATTTACCAGTAGTTTTTTGCACAAGTGTCTTCTGAGGAAATGTTACTTGGGTCTGAGAAATACAAGACTGTTTTGTATCTTCATCCTGCAATCTTTTTGCACGGATTGAATCGTTCTTGGCTTGTTTCCATGCAAGAACAGGAGCAGCATTCGGAATTTCTAGCATCGGCTCTGCATCACTGCTGTCAGAATCACCCTCCGTTGATTGTTTAGCCTCGGAGAGTTTCCTAATAGAAAATGGATCTTCATCTTCACTTATTTCGTTACTACCGGTTTGTTCAATATTCTGAATTTTTCCATTGTTTGATTTCCCATAGGAAAAAACTTTCAATTTCGTCATGAAGGATGGCTTTCCTGCAGCAGAAGACACATTTATATTTTTTGCAGCCGAATGCTTTGAAACTCCATCTTTAGAGAAATGCCCGCTACTGTAAATTTTATTCTTTGATGACTCAAAATTAGAAGTTACAGAAGAGACAACAGGTGAAGCGAACGGTGACATAAAAGGCAATGCCGACTCGGTGCTGGGTGTTGCAAATGATGAAGTGGGCGGTCTAGCAGGCGACGGCATGAAATGTCGATCTAGTATCGAAGAAACTGGCGATTTGGCAACTGGAAAGACGCCTAAATTCTTCCTTCGTGGGGTCGAAGTTGCCAATGGAGCTGATCTCAGTAAAGTAGGAGTTGATGGTTGCTGCATCTTGTACGAAGCGTGTGGACTTACAGGTGATTTGATAAGATCGGTATTTTGATTCAAGTCTAAAGACCTAGGGACATTTTTGAACGGGACTTGAAAGCCATGTCGTGCGTTCTTTAGTTTCGGGAATTCATTCCTTGACGTATGTTTCAGATCCTGAGTTTTACTTGAGTTCAAAAGTTTTTTCAGCTTCAACTTCAATTCAACCGTAGGTGATACTTTACCTAGTGAATCAGTTTCATCCGATTTTTTCTTGTAAATCCTTTTCTTTAACGTCGATATTTTCTCATTAGCGTTGCTAGCACTCCGCACGTCTATAAACTGCAATTGTTTTGGCTGTTTTTCCGTTGAAGAATTCATTGCACAATTAGAAACCGTCTCTTCTAAATTTTCTGCAACTGATGGAGTTTGTATTATAAGAGAGTTGTTGTTCTCATCAATGTTGTTTTTACCAAATATATCAGTTGGAAGGGAGAAGTAAGAAGGCAGCAAAACTGTTGTTGTCTTTTGTTGTTCTCCTGTTGTTTCTACATGACTGATATCGTCAGCGTCGCATGATATAACCTGAAAAGTCTCCGCCTTATCAGCAGTTTCATTATTAGCTACAGTGTCAGTCTTTTGTTTCATTTTTTCCTCCTGTGCGTCAGTATTTCTCTCGATAGTTTCATTAACAACAGCTCCTACAGAATCCGAAATCCATTCGTCTTCTTCATCCGATAAGCACGACAAGTCCAAATTAAAGTTCACTGAGCTCAGCTTGGATTTGTTCGCAGTAGCTGTATTCTTAGCAGGGATTTTAGTGATCGGAACTGGAGAGGTGGAGTTCATTCCATAATCGTTTTCCGCCATAACTTCTTCCCTATTTGTTCCATGTGTTCCTAATTCGATCGATATTTTATCCGAAGTGTTATGAGAAGTTGTAGGTTTCAAATGAGGGGCGTCGTTACTGTCAATATAGTCATTACTGATAGCAGTCGTTGTGTCGGCAGCGAGCAGTTGTGATGACCTAGCGCCCCTCATGTCATTCATGTTCTCGTTTGAAGTATCGTGGATTCCAGACTGAGACACCGGTTTCACTGTCCCCATATCGTTCGATGATTGTCTGATACTTTCATCGGTTACATTGATACCATGCGTTTGTTGAAGCGTCGGTAAATCATGCGGAAGGGATTCATTACGAATGATGTCATCCTTTCGGGACGTTGAGAAGCCATTCCCAGCTTTCGTGTTTTCAACAGCTGTGCTGTCTTGAGGCATACTGGATGTTTCTAACGCATAGGACGGCCAATTATTAGGTACCCTGTGATTTTTTTCTGATGAAGCCAACAAGATTTCGGAATTGTTTTCTCCATTAGTGTCGTCTTTGCAATCTGAAAGGCAAGCAGAATTTAGCTCACGAGCTTCGGGTGCAATTTCGTGAAAAGAATCTTCAGTTTTTCTTGTTGATTTTTGATCTTCTACTCTGTGGACGTTAAGATCTTGTCGCCTGAAAAATAAGCAGAAACTCAGCACCAGGTAAGGCAGACAACGATTGTGACCATGCATTACAATCGTAGGATTTTCATAGAAGTCTATATCGAGATAGCGAAACAAAGCATAAATTTGACTATAACACTAGCTTTACCTAATGAGCTTAAAATATTTGTGCGTGTCCATGTAATAAAGAAATTAAAATTTACACTTTGATTACCATGTTGTGTCGGCAACAGTTTGACTCGACTGGCTTGGTACCTGAAAATGAAAAAAACTGTGAGTGACCACAACATTTCTTAGTGAATGGCGTAACTTCTACTTTGTCGGGAAACATTGAGCTTTCACCAGTGGTGGAGTGGACAACCCCTCCTTACGGTCGTATTTCTTATCCGTGTTCTAAATTGGGCAAAGTGGATGCAGCACCTAAGTTATTTACAATGTAGATGTAAAGGGGTTTTACTGGCCTCATTAAGGGATTTGAGTAGAGAGACAAGGTATCATCTCAAACTGCTAGGAAAGAGCTGCTAAAAAAGAGTCTGAAAGAGTCAACCTGTTAAAAAGAGGCTGAAAAGTACAGGCATAACAAAGTGCTTGTGAAACAGTCCGAGATCAACGATATAGTAATGATGTACTAGAGAGTGGGGAGACTATGGAAAATTGTGCACATGGAGCTGGATATGAACGATTGTGAGATGATCAATGAAATGTCTCACAAGAGGTGCTTGAGAGAACTGATAGTTTCATCGTTAGCATAACATAAGTTTTAGTGTGTTGATACTGGAAAACTTTCGCTTCTAATTCCGACATCAACTCATTGCAAAAGCCTTATAAACGTAACCGTGGGCGAAATTATACAGAAATGGAGAGGAATCCAAGTCTAGCATAATAGATGGATTCATTCTAATGAATTTCGACTTAAGATAAAACTTCGGCTCATGTTAATTGGGAATATATATCACATCATATTGGTAGACGTGGATCTACATCTCTCACAAAGTCCATCTGCATGCTTCCACACTGGATCACGAGTAAGAAAGTAATTTTCAAGCCTACGGAAAGAGGGTAAATAAAATTCAACAATCCATTGTGTCTTGATGCGTAGGATAATGAGTTTTTCACCTTGCGATATAACGCTACGCTGTTTAAGTGATCAATCCTGGCGTAAATGTTGTAGTGTGTGTTTACGGATTTTTTGTATCTTGATGCTCATAAATCCGGGCATAGGTTGTTCCGGGTGCGTACAGTCGACCGGACTCATATCAGTTGTCATATAAGTGTCTTGCAGGAGATCGACTAGTCCTCAAACGCTGAACAATACATTACCATGTGATTTCTGTCGCATGCTTATGTCATCAGAGCAACCGAAAGCCTCTATCGAATGCCCGATTGCAAGATCTGATCACGATGCAATTGAGATGACCCTGCCAAGGCGCTATCGAAAATCTACGTAGAAATATTGACACAAATTTGCTTGCTGAAAGTATCTACATACTGTGGTTGGATCAGCGTGAAATTCGATGGAAATCTCGAAGTTTGGGTAAAATTCAGTACCGAAATGCGTCGTCAAAATGACCATACACAGCTGCATGCAGTTGTAGTGTTCTCCCCCAGGCTGCAACACGCTTCGGGCAGACTTTGAGATATCTTTTTCGTGACA